>CM067360.1:2317518-2335018 GCA_034401795.1 Chaetoderma sp. LZ-2023a
CGTGTGAAATGGCAAATCATAGGCATGCATACCACTGGTATGTCATGCAGAGAGATTGGCAGACAGCTGAACATTAACCATACTGTAATCAGTCGTTTGATTGCAAAACATGGGCAAACTAACGAGGTGAAGGACAGGCCTAGATCTGGAAGACCGAAGAAGACTACTGCCCGTGATGATCGAGCCCTAGTACGCCTTGTTAGGAGATCTCCATTCACCAACAGCAGAGTGCTCAGCCAGCAATGTGTCAATGTCTATCGTCAAAAGGAGACTGTATGCTGCTGGCATGAAAGCTAGGAGACCTGTCAGACGTCCTCTCCTCACTGCACACCACAAAGAAGAGCGTCTGAGGTGGTGCAACGAAAGAAGACACTGGAACATGAGATCCTGGAGACGGGTACACTGGTCCGATGAAAGTCGGTTCCTGCTTCATGCCACAGATGGTCGAACTCGTGTATGGAGGTCCAGACGCACGGCGTACGACCAACGTAACATCATGGAAGAAGTTCCATTTGGTGGAGGTTCCGTTATGATATGGGGGTGCATCTCATTTGATTGTAAGCTGGATCTGTTGACTGTACCTGGAACACTAAATGGACAAAGATATCAAGATTCCATACTGGATAGAGTTGTGGTCCCTCATTTTGTAAATCATGCACCTGGAACCCACCCTATAGTCATGGATGACAACGCCCGACCACATCGTGCTAGAGCTGTGCATGAATACCTCCGCCAGAATGCCATCAAAACCCTACCATGGCCAGCAAGGAGCCCTGACATGAACCCTATTGAGCATATCTGGGACATTCTGGGAAACATGGTGAGAAGGAGGGATCCTCCTGTGCAGAACCTACAGGAATTAACAGACGCACTCCATCTTGAATGGCAACGAATACCACAATGGCGTATCAGTCGGTTGGTGACCAGCATGAGACGTCGTGTCCAGGCCGTCATCCAGGCACAAGGTGGATATACCCGGTATTAATAATGACAGTCTCAAACTCGTGCACAGATGTTAAACTTCGTTTTCAGACACCATTAATGACAATCTAGCCACGTGTGTCAACTGTAGGGCAATAGTTGTCAGTTGTGTCAACGTAACCATATTCAGGCCTCGTTTTCAAGTTCAAACAAAAACATACAGTGTTTCCCCACCATCATAATCAGCATTCCTCTAGTTGCATTATTACCTCTTGCACTAAGATGGATGGGTACATAAATGTTTATGCTATTGCTTTCTTCATAGCACATGAATATACCCTCGCATGTGCGTAAAAATAGGGTGGTGCTTAACTTTTGCACAGGTGTATAGATCTTCAAATGTTTTCCATATTCGGCGTTTGGCCATTCAATCGGATTATTTTAGGGCTAATTTGCATCCATGTTATATGTATTATGCTGTGGCTAAGGTTTTTTCAAAAGAAAATTACATCAACATCCAAATCATCCGATTTGAATAAGACTTCGCAGATTTGTTCTATACGATGCTTAGGTCTAGCCCACATCGAAAAGAAATTGATTCTAAAAATTTGTCCATACTTTTACAGCAGTTGTACTTTGATTATTTGATGGCTGATTTGCATCCAGTTTACATGTATTATGGTGTGGTTAAGGTTTTATTCAAATGAAAATCTAGGCAACAATGGTTTATCCGATGTCATTAAAACGTCACGGAATTAGGCTATATTATGCATAGTACTAGCCCACATCAAGAAGAAATTGATTTTCAAAATCTTTCCTTATTTCTTCGTCGTTTGAGCTTAGACAATTTTATGCCTGCAAGTTATAGATGTTTGCTGTGATATTTACAATGTTTCGACTTTGATTATTTTAGGGCTGATTTGCATCCAAGTTAGCCTTCTTTCAAATGACAATTTAGTGAACAAGGGTTTATCCAATTTGATTAAAAATTCACAGATTCATTCTACGCGATGATTACATCTGGTCTGCATGATAAAGAAAAAGATTTTGAAAATGTTTACATATTTTACTGGGTTTGAACTTTGATTATTTTAGGGCTGATTTGCATCCTGGTTATGCTGTGGGTAAGTTCATTTCAAATAACAATTTAATCAGCTAAGACTCCGATTTAAATAAACTGTTCTGATTTGCTCTATGGCCTGTTTAAACATAGTCTTTATCATATTAATGTACTTGATTTTGAAAATGCTTTTATTTTTCTCACGCTTTGAACTTTGCTTATGTTTGGAGCATTGGCCTCTTGGTCCGACTGGCTGCGCCAGTAGTCATTGTACTGCAGGCAGTGATGCTTTATTGTTCACTCTTAAAGCTATACATCTCCGAAGCTATGCTTGTCCGTTGAGGGTAGTACCACGGCTATTTTGATTCAACGAGTAGATTGTCAAATTTCAAAACGAGACTGTATTCGGTGGTCCATCATATCCTGTGATTACAATTAATGTACGGGTAAGCTGTTTGCTATCTTCTGATAGCTCTAGTTCTATATATGTACATGGCTTGTACATTATTTGTTCACAGAATATTTAGTCCAGTGCAGGCGGCGTCCTGTAGCAACATAAGAATGCGACGAGATATGTGGTATCTTCTGATGCCTCTTGTTGGTTGCTAATATACTCCCAAAAGGGTTTTAGTCAGTTTTAATGTCACCGAGCAAATTGTTGACATGGTTATCATGGGAACCCAGAACTTCTTTCTTAAATTGCCGTCGCTGAACCTTCCAGCTATCTTTTATAGGTTTAGACGACCAGCATTTTAAAAATGGCTCTGTGTTTTGTTCGTAAGCTTGATCAGAGCCGTTATCTTGTTGCTTATGCAGGCTAGTGTTTGGAGAGAGAGAGAGAGAGAGAGAGAGAGAGAGAGAGAGAGAGAGAGAGAGAGAGAGAGAGAGAGAGAGAGAGAGAGAGAGAGAGCGAGAGAGAGAGGGAGGGAAGGAGGGAGGGAGGGAGGGAGAGAGAGAGAGAGAAAGAGAGAGAGAGAGAGAGAGAGAGAGAGAGAGAGAGAGAGAGAGAGAGAGAGAGAGAGTTTCATTTAGAGGTGAATATTCACACCAGAATGTTTGAAAATAAAATTGTTTAAATTGTGTACTATTAGCGGTTTGAATTGTGTGACTGGATGAAATGAAACGAAATTAATCTTAACATCTTGTGATTTCAGTCCATGTAAATTAAATACAATTTTTTAACTTGTGAATTTGAAAGAGTCCCTAATTCAAATTCACAATTAAAAAAATTATAATAATTTATACGTAATGAAATCATCATATGTTAAAATTTATTTCGTTTCATTACTTCTAGACTCACAGTTTAAGCATCTAAAAATAATCAATTTAAATAATTTTATTTTTTGTCATTTTGCTGTGAATATGAACCTTTAAAAGATTCTTAATTCATTCATTCCCAAAACTCACGCGTGCACGCACGCACACACGCACATGCACACCTCTGTACACTGTGATATAATAACCAACTTAAGTTTAACAACTTGTATATGTATTTCAGAGCGTTCTCTGTGAGCAGCTATGGAGCTGTTAGTCGTGGTTGATTCTTATTTTCAATCATAACGCAATGATTATAACAACTTCCTCAGGCTGGTCCTCACCGATCAGACTTAACCCCTTTTTGTATAATAAATAGTAGGCCACGTCGTTTAAAATCGCATCCATCAAACGTATACCTTTTACTCGTGAAAGATTCGACCAGGACTTAACACGATATTCGATTCTTTGTGATTATAAATTAATGTGCATTTGATTCTCCTGATGTCGACGTGAATCGTACATCCGTCTTTAAACAGGTGCTATAGGCTAGTCTGATGTCGCTCAAAGCACAGGAGAAATTGGATATCTCGTCACAAAGGCTCTATCCGAACGCGAATTGTAAAGACGTTATTGAATGCTTTAAAAGTCACTTGAAATTAAATTACCTGATATAAAATCGGGATTCAATTGTTGGCTATGTGTAAATGGTACCATTATCCACGCGTAAAACTTTTTATGCATTGACGTGTGAAGTGAATTGCGAATTAAATTGGCACTGGGATAGCTCCGGAAAAATGACATTGAATATTTTATTTCAGGGCCACCCAGAGATCATGGCATAACAGTCGGCATTCATCTTATGTGTGATTTCCGTCCATAATCCAGAAAATTACCGACCCTTTGTTCAAAAGAAAGACGAAAGACTATCTCACCATAACAACGCACTTAATTCAAACATATTTCTAAAACGATTACAACAACAACAACAACAACAACAACAACAACAACAACAACAACAACAACAACAACAATGACAGGCCTTTTTTCATAAAGATGTGGTCTTGCGGCTTACAAATTAATCCAGCGGTTTTCAAATTATTTACAAAACCGGTGATTGTTCAAACACCTGCCTTGCGTTCGAAAATGTAAGCCTTCCGGAGCACTCTGTACGTGTTAAATATGCTTTTTGAGTTTATCTAAAATGAGGTAATTAATATGAAAGCAGCAGAAAACAGCAGATTGTCACTACTTTCAGATTTAGCACACATCTTTGAAACGTTTTCGTTTTCAAACGCAGCAAGACAGTTACACCGCACGAACCTAGGTTTCTAGAACAAGTCTGCCAGCGTGGTGGAACATACCCTGATATAGCACGTGACTGGGCCGGTACTAGGATAATACCGGCTCGTATTGGCCCGGTATTAGGCCAATACTGGCCCAGTAACATACGTTATAATGGCATTATGCGGAATAATATGAAGAAATAATATTTTGACTAATTTTTCCGTAGGTATCTCGGCATTGCCAGTTCTTACCAGCCATTGGACGACGTGGAGCCGATTCCAATAGAACACAGATGCACTGGAAACTTTCTAGAACCAAGACAGCAGGAGTTATGCCGCTTGGATAAACGTTTATTGGATGTAATAATAGACGGCGCCTCAACAGGCATTGCGGAATGTCAACATCAGTTTGCAACTCGAAGGTGGAACTGCTCCACATACAACACAACCAATGTATTTGGAAAAGTTCTCAATATTAGTAAGTACGATCTAGTTAGTTCAAATATTTGGACAGACGGACGGGCAATGGACCTTTCAAGTTTTAGCTATGCCTCGCCCATCTCTAGCTAAGTGCCACCCACACCACGCACGTGTTGGGATCGGTACTCCCTGACTATCAATTTCTAGAAAACTATACAGGTAATTTGATGAATATTTTGAAACTAATTTGACTGGGTGTTGTTGCTGCACATAACTGCAACAGTACACAGCCAAAGTAGTTTAAAAATATTTAACAGCATGATTAGGAAATGGTAAAGACATACCGTGCGTACAAAGTGTCGGACTATTAAGCGTTAAAAACGGACTAAATCGAGTCATTCATGCCATTATTAATCATGACGTCATCCTACACTTCACGTAGTTGATTATGACGTCATATGATGGATGGATAAACTGGAACGGTCCTTTACAGTCAATGGATACTAAAGCACCCGTCTTAAATAGGCACAACTTGTCACTGCAAAAGTCATATTATATGTTGATAGATTTCAAACATCATTTTCAGTGACCACTTTTAGATGGAATGTCTGTTGTCGCCGTGATATGATATGGTCTACCTTTATGGACAGCAACCGCATCCAGCCAAATTAGGTTCAAAATATTCAACAGCTTATCTGCATAGTTACCTTAAATATGAGATTCTGTTAATTTACATTTCCCCATTTCGGATTCTAAACGTTTACCAGTAGCTCGATCACGAAATATGCCCCCCCCCCCCCCTAACTATTTTCCACTGTTTCTTCTGGCATGCTGGTAACGAATTGTTTCTTCGGCTATGGGGTCGGAGTCAGTCGTATGTGAGTTCGGGTCTGTTCCACTGGTCATAGTGAACACATTGAAAAGGTGGAGCGGATGGTGTACTGGCCGGTTCGGGTGAGCGCGTTAAAAGATCTGGTTCATGCGTTATGAGGCCCCTGGGTGGCAACGAATAACCTCACTGGTATAGTTGTATTTTAGTTGTTCCTTTTGCAGGTCATTGAAGTTTTAAAGAAGGTCTATATTTGTTTGGGGCATAGTCATGACATCATCGGAACTAACGTCACTAAGGCAAGACAGCAGAATATGAGGACCAAATTATGTGTAGCCTTTCATAGCACAGTTCTACATTTATATTGGTATTTACTAATTCTCTGGTCTTAGCAAATATAACCGGAAAACAGTAGATAAAGGAAAGTGTTAAGAAAATATGGCAATCTATCCTAATGTATGTCCATGTATTATGTATGGTTCGTCTGGCTAAAGCTATTCACACTATACACTGATGAAAGATTGTTCCCCTCAGGTCTCGCGAGAGAACACGTGCACACAGCTGCTTCCCAACTTGGATCCGATCGAACCCCCGGGCAGCTGTGAAATCATACTCATGCGCCATTGCTTCTAGCTTCACACACATCTCGTGAAAATCATTTACCCACAAAGTTCATCATCTATGCACAAAGACGATACGTAAACAATCCATGAGAAATACAATACTTTAATGTGCTATATATCGTGTTCCTTTGGGTAGCATACATTTCGCGGCTGAGAAGAGGTTTCCCGTAATATCATTAGCAAAATGATTTTCAGCACGAAAATAATTGACCAATGAAAGTACGTGGTCAAAATAATTAGCCAATGAAATTACGTAAAACAGCGTCGCAGAAGAGAAAACCTTCACAATCAGAATAGATCAGTAGGTGAAAGTTGCCATATTTTTTGTCTACAGCGATATTTATTCCCGGGAGCAAGACCATCGGACTACATTCCTATGTTTAATATGATAACAGTGTTGTTGTTTGCTATGATAGTATGTGTACCTGGCTACGAGGTATGAATGAATAGTACACGGTTTCTATATAAGCAGTCCAGTAAATATAGCATAGAGATTACGTTGTGAAAATGTGGTATGCTTAACTTACAATTCTACACCTCTTACCATCAAACATCCTTGAAACACATGGAAGAGATATCTGCAGTAAACACCTTTTATGATAGAAGAATATTAATGTTAGAATTAAATCGCTGTTAAACATATCTGCCATTCGTCCGTCCCTCAGCTCCACATGCCACCAAAGCATGGGTACAAACACCTGCTCATAGGGTGCCTTAGCTCACCCACAGGAAAAAATGTCCTGTCGCCACCCTCATCTAATTTTTTGGGTAATTTATGTTTGTTAGACATGCGATGGGCAATTCATAATATAAGATAAACACGTGACGGTCCATATTTGCCTAAAAATGCGGGAAATGCAGTCTGCAGTCTGAGAGCATTTCATTCTTCCACAATTTCCGGGGTGTGTGGGGAATACCCCAAGGACACTCCATCGCATAGACGGGCCAACTAAGGAGGTGGGTTTCCCTACCTTAGATCCACATCTATTTCTTTACCCCCCCCCCCTCCCGCCACCCGAGTGTTTGCGCCCTGCACACATGTATCCCAATGTACCCTCCATTGTACCATCCGTGGTGGTGGTAGTGGCGGCGGTGGTGGTGGTTGTGGTGGTGGTGGTGGTGGTGGTGGTGGTGGTGGTGGTGGTGGTGGTGGTGGCGGTGGCGGTGGTGGTGGTGGTGGTTGACGGTGGAGGTGTTGGTGGTGGTGGTTTAGGTGGTTGACGGTGGTGGTGGTGGTGGTGGTGGTGGTAGTGGTGGTGGTGGTGGTGGTGGTGGTGGTGGTGGTGGTGGCGGTGGCGGCGGCGGTGGTGGTGGTGATAATAACGGTGATGGTAGCATTTCACGGTGTACATATCAGTACGTTGTTAACATGAGAAAATCACCGCAATACTGAGCCTCGCATAAAGCAGTAATCAAGGGAGTCGTGCAGCTGAAGACCAGCAGCCTGGAATGACTGATATTTGGCGATATTCAGATAAGCCGTCATCTGAGAGTAGCACCATCACCTAGCTCAAACACTGTGTGACGTGTTTCAACAGAAGCGTTAACCAATATTGGCCAGGGTATAGCCAAGAAGCGATGCTGTACGAGTTGACACTATTGATGTCGCCCCGCGAATCCCAGAACCAGAACCGTTGATACATCTGAGTCTGACTATTGTCGTGGTTGCATACTTTGACTGAAAAACCCCCTAAGGAACACGCGAAGACCCAAACAAGAGTCTGCTTGGTGTAGTTGATAGCACTCAGGACTACCTAACCAGAGCACCAGCTCCGCGCTTGGGTGGCGAAAACATGGGCAATCGCCTTCATTCCTTGCCTCTCTCCACCTAGGAATATAAATAGGTGGCAGTTTAAAAACTGGGGAAGTTAGCCGTACTGGCAATATAAAAAAAATTAAACAAGGCTAGATATAGGCAGAATGAGACCTGGGAATTAACAAATGGATTTAGGGCACTCAAAACAATAATTTCGCTCAAAGACTCAAAGTGAACGGAATCACTCTCCTGTATATATCGTAGAATGACATCCAAGCGGTACATTTGCATTGCAATTCAGGCGAATTACTCTGGCACAAGAGACGGTGATAGAAACGTAATAATTTAGTGCGAATTATCCAACGCGGTTTTTTGTACGTAGCGATAAGAACAAGTAGAGCAAATACGTAGAAGCTCAGATATTTTGTATACAATTTAATGCTTAGCAAGATACTATTATGTACGTAAACATAAAACATCTCAATATTCTGGTACAACGAATTTGTATATTATACAGCGACCAAATCTCACATACAGATAAGCGATCACTCTTATATTTCAAACCGTTAGTAAGATTCTAGCGCCCATAAACTCGATGATATTTTGGCAATAAAGTATTACAGAGCAGATATTCTTAGATCAACAGGTGAACGTGATATGTTGGTACAGTGAGTTGTCATGTGGTAAATTGGTTATTTTGATAGCAATACAGGTATACCGGTATCCGTAGAAAATCAGCAGATATCTCGCCATGGTAGAATATTCTAGTTATACATGTAGATAGGAAGAAACACTTATTTGTATCCTGCCAAATTTACGGCTTCCTATAGACAGATGCGGTTCCATCTACCACGGTGTTCATTATAGAGTTTTAGAAGAAAAGTGGGGTTTATGCCGTGCAACCGAAGTCTGTCTGTTTGTCGGTCGGTCGGTCGGTCGGTCGGTCGGTCGGTCGGTCGGTCGGTCGGTCGGTCGGTCGGTCGGTCGGTCGGTCGGTCGGTCGGTCGGTCGGTCTGGAAAATCGATTGTAACGCAACTCCTCCGAAACAGCTGGATGAAATCAAACCAAATCTGGTATGTGCGTGTGTTACCCATATGAGTGCGGTGTTAGAGTTAGTGTTAGGGATGGGGAGCGATCTAAAGGTCAAATTGATTGGAAACGGTTAGACAGAATTCAACCAAATTTGGTATGTGAGTTACCCGTATGATTGCGGAGTGCATGAGGGCATTTATATTTGGCTCCGCCGCCAGGAGCTGGGGACGGGGTCAAACGGTCAAATTTTAACGTGCGGAAATTGATTGTAACGCAGCTCCTCTGAATCAGTCAAATTTGGTATATGAGTTACCCATATGATTGCGGAGGGCAAAACCCATTTGCATTAGGCTCCGCCCCCATGGGATTGGGGGATGGGCCTATAACATAAAGAAATTTATTGTAATTGTAACTCCTCTGAAACCGTTGAATAGAATTCAACCAAATTTGGTATGTGAGTTCCCCCATATGGTTGCGGAGTGCAGGAGGACATCTACATCTGGCTCAGCCCCTATGTGGTGGGGGGGGGGGCATTGGGTTCGAAAGGTCAAAACGGCGAACGTGGGGAATTTGAATGACGCGTCATCGACCGAGCAATCTAGCTTTAAAATGTTTCCTGATAATGCACTTTACAGGGCCGGTAATGGGACAATGCCGGCCCGCATCGGCCCTGGATTGGTCAATTACCGGCCCAACAACCTGCGCTACAATGGTTGCAGTTTAATAATGTTTCTGTTTGAGACATCATTCGGTTGTGCTATGCTTTGAATTATCACCAGCTTATCTTGCTCTTAGAACGAGGCTTTAATTGAGTTAGAATACTCTAAGTTTGCACGGAACGCTAGCAGACACAACTCATTAGTCGGTACCTGACTCCGTGTGCATCTGGGGCTGATTTTACGGAACTCTTTATATTATTTATCAAAATATACCACGTTTCAATAAACACCAACCCACCGGTGTAATTGTATAAACATAATTTGATACATTTGTACGGCGCCAATACCAAATTTGTGCATTCTGGTCGACGACGCGGGAACTAATATAGAATTTGATATCGGCGCACCCGTTGGCGCCCATGGGAAATAATATCAAGCTACACAAATTTCTGATTCCCTGTTCGTCTGCCTAAAGGTGTTTACTCAGGTGTTGCATAATGTTGTGTCGCGATGGCGGTGGAGGAAAGTTACAGAAGGTTCCAGAGTTGTGGGAAGTGAATACCAACTTCAAGAGGTTTGTTTTCAAACAGAAATTGTAGTATTAAATAATTAAGATTTAAGAATTGTCCCGTTTTATTTATTCATTTATTGAGCCTGTCAGCCAGTTAATACGGCTCGGATACAAATTCGTGTATACTTTGATACTGTTTCATATCGGTGCAAATATAACAGTTGATAGTGGTCCCCTGCGCCTTTGGCCAACTATGCCGATATAAAATTTTTTATTGGTCCCGGCGCCATTAGGCAATGGTGCAAATTCGATATTAGCGAGTTGCATCTTGATGCCGCGGTTATCACTGATCTGCACAACTCCTTGCGCCGCGCTGATATGTCCTATGCTATGCGCTTCTAGCGTTCACCGCCCGCTCTTTCATGTCCAGAATGTATGTATGATTACTGTATTATGCGGCTGTAGTAGTAGAAACATCCTACAGCTGCAATCAGGCCTTCTTCACTTTTATCCAATGTGTCTTGTCCTCAACCAAAATTTTAGCTTCCTTTGATCCACTCTTGATTTGACTGTACCGAGTCTTGCTTTCTCGAGGTCATCTCGTAGCACGCTTAAAAAGTTTATGTGATGACGTCCTCGCCTTACGTTGTATTTGCTGGCTCCCAGTAGGGCGAGTTTCAAGACTCTCACGGACAGCGGCGACGTATTACACCTCTTGTATAGTGCATCATTGGTAATTATGCTGTCTGGCCATCAGTGTCCAGTGATTGTGCGTGGGTATTTGCTGTTATTGTCTGGTGTTATCTGCTTTAGAATGTGTGGCTTGTCAGGTTTCCGTTCCAGCTTTCGTCGGTAAAACACCTGTTGCTATTATCCTGTTATCATCAGACTTTTCGAGGGTTCACCCTTCGGGATCACGCTGGCACAGACCACAGATAAGAGTATCACCTATCGTTACCGTTAGATGTGGTACCATAACGACTAGACTGATACACAGATCCAACTTCGGAGACCAGACAGGCCGGGACCCTTTCTATCTCCGTAGTGGACTGTAGACGCACCACTGTGAGTCGTGGTGATTTTGATATCATCTTGCTTGATACATATGGCGCGGTATTAGGGCCAAAATTATGATTAACGCTTAGCCGAAATTCGAATTTCGCATAAACGTTAATCATAATTTTGGCCCTAATACCGCGCCATAGATATATACATTAAAATCAACTCGATCCGCCCAGTGGTGCATGTGATATAAGCATATAAGCAACGTCAGCAAATTCTGGTTCTCATTTTGTGTGCGACCGATTTGAATATTGTCTTGTATGCATGGCATATTGTCTTGTATGCATGGCATATTGTCTTGTATGCATGGCATATTATCTGGTAAAGATTGTGATTGAGGACAAGACACAGCAGTCAAAAGCGAAGAAGGACTGATTGCAGCTGTAGGATGTTTCTACTGTAAATACTACAGTCGCATAATACAGTAATCATACATATGGCGTATTGTCTGGGGAGAATTGCTACGCTAGTGGCCACTCATTATACACAAGATTCTTTTCTCGATCTTGTATCGAAGGGAGATCTCACGAGACACGAATGAAGCTCCTATATGTCTTCTCATTTGTTCCACACCTCAATCATTCTGTTCCTAATTCATTTCTGCCTCCACAATTATAAGCGGGAGTGGATGCGTGCGTTAATCTTTGAGAATCTATAACTAGTAAAGCAGCAAGATGTTTTTTCGACTTTGTTGACTGGGAATAGGCATAGCGATACTGCCTCTTGCGTGTTTCTCGCTTCTGTCGAGTACGTTATAGTTCAATATAGTGGTTTGTGCCACTCAACAGAAATTAATAGAATAGATTATCTCGTTCAGGGGGAAGGTTTTGTGGTTCAACAGAATATGGTTTTCATTCGGATATGATTTTCAAAGCATATTTGAATTACATGTGTACCCAGGCCAAGATAAATTGGATTCTAAAGACCGTCGATTGAAGGTCATTTGTGTGGCTCCAAAGAGGCGGCTTGCGCCTGACGTGTATTAGGAGATGGCGTGTCATTAGTTGTCACTTGTTGTCGGTTCCATACGGCTGGGCCATAAGGCTTTAGAAAAGGCTGAGTATGATCGCCCCGTGGGTGATTACTAGAGATGTAATATCACGGGTTGATCGGCCAGTAGATATCTAATGCCATACTTTGGCATGCAGGAAAACATGAATATGATCGACATTGTCCAGCCACTAACTCCACGTTCTCTTCATTACCGTGGTTCGTGTGCATACCGCACTCAGGAAAAACGTGCTTCCCATGGTTTATACAAACTCAGACATGAAACTCGTTTTATTCTATGGAAAATACAAATACAAATTTGATAAATACCAAGCTAACATGTTAGGAGGTGTCAATTATTGGTGTCTGAACTCATGAATGACAATCAATGTGAACTTGATTTAAGGTTATAATAGAAGAGACACCGATATTACATTATGAAAGTAGACTCAGCAGACTAGTCCCAGTTGCAAGATTTGCTCCTTGCCTTCTAGATACATATATATTTCAATTATATCCAACCGCTGAAAATAATATCATCAATTTCATCGAACCCTGTTAAACTTTTAACGAACTAGCGTGTAAAATCATTACATATCTAATTAAGGAATTGAATAGGGCTAATATGCAAACAGAATATCATTTGCTCGAAAATGGCCTTAACTGCGGAATTCTATTAGCTCCGTTATTGACATTGAGAGGGCAGAACCCGCGTTTGAAGAGGAGCAGCTTCGATGTGCGCATGACACACAAAGTTAATCCAAAAGACGAAATAAGATCAAACGCATAGGTCCTCTATAGCATTTCCGCGGTACAAAGCTGTTTTTCCTATACATGCGAATATTATTTCATAACAGATATGAGCTTTTGTGGAACGAGTATTATAAGAGAGAATTGAAAACGCACCCTTTGTGTACCAGGTCTGCATACGCGCTGAGTGAAGCACTGTCCATGCAGCAGCCAGTACATCTGTAACCGTCATCATATGCTCGGATACGTCCACCTTTGTAAGCACATTCAGGAATGGAGTTGCTGAAAGGTGTTGCTGCTAGCGATAGAGACAGCTTTCGGCAACAGCATTCCACCACAAGGGCACAGTGCGAATATGTCGAGGAAAGCCAGCGATAATATTGTTAGTAATACTAGTCAGAGATGGGGATGAAATCTTAGGTATTAATCGTGTTTGAGCACTCTTCCAATAGCGCTCCTCTGAACGACAACGCTGCGTCATGTTCAACATTGCTATGAAATGCCTTTGATCCATTCATAGCCGCTTAGCGACAACTGATTCAGGAGAGATGTTTAGGCCTTTTAAGGGAGCCATGCTTGTTTGTCCTGTATTTGAACGAATCCAGACAACAATGGAAAACAAACGTTGAGATGAGGCTCGATAGCAGTAAAATATTTTAATCAAAAGCACAGTAGCGTTATTTTGTATCCATTTCCTAATAGGGTATCCACAGAGGGTGAATATTCATATAGATGCATGGTATTGGACAGTGTTTATATACTGTGTATATGCGTGTGCACCGCCACATTCTTGGTCCTAGGAGAAGATCCCACGAATACCTACAGTGGCGGATTTCATAATGCAACACGTTGAAATATTCATATATTTCCATGTAAGTTTTGTTAGGGCATTTGATATAGAAAATATGTACCACCAACGAGCTGTATTTGCCATGAACATGCTAAGAGAAAATATTCAACGAGATGTTTCTAGAAACATATAGCCAGTGCCCATATCCCCTGTCTTTATGACATACATCTGAAATAATGTATATATTTGAGACAAAAAGCTGTTTCAATGCTGCTGTGAAATATGATAGGAATTGGAGAATGTATGCGCACCAGATAATCAATTGCTAGAAAATAGAGCATGTTATGGGATAATGGGAAAGTGTAATGCATTTTGGAGTCGGTCGTGCCCCTCCCTGGGGTTAGTCCACGGACGGAAGCAACTCCTGTCGAATCCTGTAAGTATGCATACGTGTGAGCTTCCTCCCATGCCTGGTGGCTTGGCGAGTCTTACCGTGGAGTGTGCTCCTTTAAATAGTACGATAGGTGTATATATCCATACGCTACTGGCCCACGTGGTAGCAACGTATGTACCTATGGTTGACTTAAGTAATTAGGGGCCTATATTGAATATTAAGAGTTTACGTTTTCTTAACAATTG
Organism: Chaetoderma sp. LZ-2023a; assembly: GCA_034401795.1. Classification (NCBI taxonomy): domain Eukaryota; kingdom Metazoa; phylum Mollusca; class Caudofoveata; order Chaetodermatida; family Chaetodermatidae; genus Chaetoderma; species Chaetoderma sp. LZ-2023a. Next base: position 2,332,102 of record CM067360.1, read on the forward strand.
ATCAACTGGGAACGTACTTATATCTTTCCGGAACAGAGTTGTCCGTGCATTTTGCGAACTGAAAACCATGTTAAAATCGGCCCTTTATCGGCTGAGTTATGGTTGATTAAAGTTACCTCATTCAGGCGTGCAATTAAACTTCACTAACTTCCAGTAAATTTTCACCACGTGATACTTACGTCACGTGGTTATGTTTCCCTTTTCGTGTACGCTGATTGGTTTCTTCATCTTAAGAGTCACTCTCTTTCTCCACTTTCTGTTGCTCTAAAAGGAGATGTTTTACGAACTCCACTTAGTTTCGGCCTTTGAGGGCAGATGGGTGGGGTGCGGTGTGGGGTTGGGGGGGGGGTGGGGGGGGGGGGGGGGTGGGGGGGGGGGGGGGGTGGGGGGGGGGGGGGTGGGGATTGTTGGTCGGAGGCCCCAACATTCTTTATTCAACGAGTTAGTAAATTCAGTATTGCAGTTTTGTGAACAGTCATCGTCTTGCCTTCCCTCAGCGTGGGTATTTTGGTCATCTTTCTCCTTCTGAGATCCGAAAACTATCAGCTTTAGTGTTTCTAGCTGAGAATCGTGGGAAACTTGACTTTTCCCGAGTTCCACAACAGGACGGCGGACCTTTTCGACTCGTCCATGCTGAATCAACCAGAACTAGTGCCACCGCAAATTGTTCCGCTGCCGTCCCGAAATACACACCTTTAGCCGTACATCGTGAATCTAAATAAGTAGAATCATCAAGTGTCATGATCCATTCATATTATATGTGATGGATGTACCAAATTTGGTGATTCTACTTATTTAGGTTAACGATTTATGGTTAAAGATGTGTATTTCTGGATGCACTTACTGACTTCGTGACCTAGATATCTGATGCTTTGTCCGAAAACTCATAGAACTTCTAGGACACCGAAAATATGAATGGATGTACCAAATTTGGCGAGTCTACTCGCTTCTGTTTCCGATTTATGGCTAGAAATGTTTATTTCGGCAAATACTTAGTGATCTCATGACCTAGATATTTGGTATTCTGACCTCAAGCTACATAGTTCTCTATCCACACGTAATATAAATGTGTTCCAAATTGTGTGACTATGTCATAGGATTGCGGAGATATGCCTCTGAAAAATCTGACCGACAGGCTGGCAGGCAGGCAGGCAGACGACCGACCGACCGACCGACCGACCGACCGACCGACCGACCGACCGACCGACCGACCGACCGACCGACCGATCAACGGACCGACCGACTGACAGACAGACAGATGGCACCAAGCGCAATACTCACACTGGCATTCGGGCAGCATGAGTATAAAACAATAAACAAAATTATCATTGTTGTCTTCGTAGAGGATTTCATCCGGATATACTCCGGTTATCCGTTACTATTTTCTTCTTCTGTTAAGAGGAACGGTACTCAACTGCAGGGTCGCCTGTGGATCTACTGGTGAAGACCACTAAAGTAGGAGCCACCTGCGGCCCCCAATAGCACTGCAGGTTGGGACCAACACCTTGTTTGCTATTCATAAGTATTCTGTGTATTTGTGCTGGGATGAGCCGTAACTTTTTGCCGTATCAGAGCTTCCACATTCTAAACTTTATATTGTACTTATATATTAGTCAGCTAGCAGAATGGCACCTTTCTACGACTCTTCGGACTCTTCGGAAAGCTACTACTTTCCCCATCGCCACTCCTCAACTCCCCCCCCCCCCCACCCACCCATCTCCCAGCACACACCCCCACTCCTGAGAGAGACTCGAAAAAGACGGGCCTAACTCTTTTCCATAGTAGAACTTCCACATTCTAAACTTTATATTGTACTTATATGTTAGTCAGCTAGCAGCATGGAACTCTTTTCCGACTCTTCGGACACCGAGGAAAGTTATTACTTTCCCCATCGCCTACACCCACCCACACCCACCCCAGACCTCCACGGCATCGTACGTGGTCCACCGAACGCAAGGCCGTACGGAGTATGGCGTCCAACGTCGCCATGGAATTAAACACGTTGGGCGCGAATACGCGGGAACGTGATCGTTCCATTTGGTCCGTCACGCGGCCAGCACTCGTTTGTAGCCAGCCCAGCCGGTCATCGCCATCGGCAGTCGTACATCCCGAGACAGACTAACGAGCTGGACCTGACGTCCACTTCGGATGGCGAAGGCGCCGCCTCCCAAGCGATGGCTAACGAGACAAGGGCCGCTACAAAAGGTCGCGTATTCATTCTGCGCCATTGGTCGTTTGCTTTTACAGGTTCGCACGCACGCACGCCACGCACGCACGCACGCACGCACGCACGCACGCACGCACGCACGCACGCACGCACGCACGCACGCACGCACGCACGCACGCACGCACGCACGCACGCACGCACGCACGCACGCACGCACGCACGCACGCACGCACGCACGCACGCACGCACGCACGCACGCACGCACGCACGCACGCACGCACGCACGCACGCACGCACGCCACGCACGCACGCACGCACGCACGCACGCACGCACGCACGCACGCACGCACGCACGCACGCATATTATACAATTTATAACGACCTTTTCTGATGTAAAGAAACATTGACATTAAGTTGGAGCTTGATTAATGAAGACGGCGAAAAGATGTTGCTAAGTATCTTTGACAAACCTCATTGAAAGATGTTGCTAAAGTATCAATGATAAACCTCATTGAAAAGATGTTGACCTAAAAGTATCAATGATAAACCTCATTGAAAAGATGTTGCTAAAGTATCAATGATTAACCTCATTGAAAAGATGTTGCTAAAGTATCCTTGACAAACCTCATTGAAAAGATGTTGCTAAAGTATCAAAGTGAAAGCGAATCAGATTTTATACAACACAGAAGTGAATTGACTAAACAAGGAAGTGGAATTCATAGATTACATTGTAACCATGCAATCTGACGA
>CM067360.1:2340018-2359918 GCA_034401795.1 Chaetoderma sp. LZ-2023a
ATTACTGGTTCTCCTACTCATGATAGTGTTGCTCCTGCACTCTGTCCTCTGCTCCTGCACTCTGTCCTCTGCTCCTGCCGATACTCATACTACTGCCATTACTAATATTTCCGGCGCTGCTATCCTGCGACTCATGGCCGTACCACTGCTGTCATACTGCTGATGAGAATGTCGTCGCTGATGCAGATGCTGTTATTATGGTGTTAATGACGCTGATACTGCTGCTCCTCGTGGTGCTGGTGCTGGTGGCCCTGGTGGTGTAACTTATGCTGGAGCTGCTGCTATGGTGCTTCGGCTACTGGCATTGCTTTCACATATTCTAACCCGTACTACTAAATCAAGACTATAGCACATCAGTGCAGCCACTGCTTGCATTCAGCTAATGAATATGAATACTATAGAGTTCGCATTTCGAAATAATACATAAAACACGAATGCCTGGTCAACATTTCAAAGTGTTATCTTTAAGCTAAGGGAAATAAGACATCAATATTCCCGTACCTGTGACTTATGTACTCAGTGTGCCACACTGCCGACACGGAGCTGAAATATCTATCTCTGCTAAAAACCCATAATAATAAATTTAGCGTAAATCCATTTAGTAATACTGAGCAACCTCCCATTTTCCCCGTTAGCCTTTGGTGATTCTGACGCGTACTATCATTTATTTCCATTAAACAATTTGACAAAGATGTAAAACAGTTATCTGGAAAATATGGCAGACATGGCCAAATGTCCTGGAGACGTGCTGGCTCTTTCTCCCCCTTCTTCTCTGTGAACGCGCTCATGAGCACATGCAAATAGGCTATGTAGTGGCGCAAAGCGGATTCTGACAGCCACGTAAATCAGTATGCTTTTAAGCTTTCACCTGACCCTAGATTTACTGGATCTGCCGAATTAGACTTATCTTGTAAACCCCTCTGTCTTCGCCTTGGACGTAGATCGATTTGTCACTGATGGGTGGGTGTGGGGGAAACCCAGCAGAGCTGTTAAATGTGTGGTAAGATGTTATTCAGTCATTCATGCCATTCTGCGTGTAATCGGGGTTGCTTTGGTACTCGTACAATTCAGATATTTCGTTTTATTTTATACGTTGCAATTAGATGAACTATTGTTATAGGCCTACAATACGTGCCGCTGCATGCCTGCAAAGCGCTAAAGAACCGAACAGCGCTATGTCCATCTTTGGAAGGCAGTTGGCCTACCTACCAAGCAACTACAGCCAACTCAACCCGAACCTTTGATGTAGAACTTTAGCAATGGGGGAATCTAGTTTTAGCTATGCCCCGCCCATCTCTAGCTAAGCTCCACCCGCGATGTTCCCGTGTTGGGATCGATCGACCCAGGCACTCTTTGAACCTCAATTTCCAGAAAACTATACAGATAAGCTGTTGAGTATTTTGAAACTAATTTGACTGGATGATGTTGCTGCCTATGGCGTGATATGATTAACTGAGAAACTGGAATCCTCCAGTGGCTGAATCTTAAGACATACATAGCTGGCTTTCAGCGATGGTAATTGTGAATTTCTCAGGACAATTAAACCCCGTCGTTTCCTTCTTCAAACTCGCTAGATGCAAAATGTTCTAAGCTGGTGCACACTGGCGCCACAACCTGGCTTTCTACAGCATTCCTGGTACGCAGGGCCGTATTTAGATAAGTGGGGGTCCTTGGGGCAAAGAATGGGGGGGGGGGGTGTCGGGGGGGGGGGGGGTCCTCCCCTAGAAATTCTTTTACATCTAGGTGCTCTGAGACAGCCAGAGAGTCTACTTTTAGGGGGAATTATGGCGCTTTCTTTCGCTGTAAAATTAATTTATTTTGCAAATTTTTGTAATTAACATTGTTGCCGAACACCAAACAAGAATTGGGGCCCCCACAAATATTAGAATAGAATTATAATGCATGATTAAGAGTTCTAAACTAATAAAGTTTGCTTTAAATGTCCTATAACTTCCAAAAAAAGTGCATATTTTTTTTTAATTTTTAAATTGTGGGGGCCCCTTGCTTGTGGGGGCCCCGGAGCTTTTGCCCCGCTTGCCCCCCCCCCCCCCCTAAAATACGGCCCTGCTGGTACGTAGTCAACCGATAGATACTATACACCTGCTATTTTCATATATCAAAGGCATACTCCCTATAATAATAGTCACACTAATCAGTATTCATGCGGTATTGGTCCCCGTTCTATGAAAACAAAAATCCGGAAAACATACCTTCTCCAAAGAGACGGAATGGCGCGCTAGGGTCAGCGATCGTTCATGCATTTATTAAGTGTTATATTTTTGCTTCCATTTTCAGAAAGTCGCGAGACAGCCTATATCTACTCCATATTCTCCGCGGGAGTAATGCACAGCGTAATTCGCGGCTGCGCAAAGGGCAACTTGGATCATTGCGGATGTGATGTCAAAGTGCGTCGTCACGACACTCACGGCGCATTTGAATGGGGCGGATGTTCGCACGATGTCCGGTATGGCACGAAATTCACGCGAGAGTTTGTGGACACAAACGAGCTAAAGTACAGCGCGGCTGGTCTGATGAATCTGTGGAATAACGAAGCTGGGCGCAGGGTGAGTAATCTACATCCGGGCTAGGCATACTGAACAGCAAAACGTGTGACGGAACCAAGCAACACTGAGTTAGAAATAATTCCTTTTATCGTCCAGTTCACATAGCAAACAGCATCACCTGGACCTCTTTAGAATAATACTGATGCTAAATAACCTACAGCTGCATCTAAAGTAAAGCTTTTTAGTGTTCGGAATTCGTATAAAAATCTATATTCGAATATTCGTATAATTATATGAGACCACAGCTAAATAGAAACGATATATCGTCGGCACGTGTGCAAATCATGGAATGTTTTGTTGACGAAAAATACGATTGACACATTGACACCATAGAGCCTAATATGTGCTAGATTTATGCCACGTTTCTAGTCATTCAGTTTAAATATCAAGGAGAAAATGCTGTTTAACTATTGCTAGCATGCATTTTCTAAAATTCCTATGGGAGACACCTTGGGTATGAAACCCCCCAGATTTCTTGAAAAACATTAGAGAGATCCAATATGAAAGTGATACTTAATCAAGAAATTATAGGAATTCGGAATTTTATCAAGGTTCTTGTCGATCCGACGAAAACAATTTTGGTGGCCTTTTAAAAAAAGACATTTTTGTTTTCAACTCCTCTCTGTAAGTGTGTACACTTCTGTTGGGACACCGAGATAGGTTATGGGCTTGTTAAGTGATGACGTATTTCCGGGTTCAGCTCGATTGTTAAATACACAAAACAATGTTATTGTTTAACAACATATAATGACATCATAAACACGTAGTTATGATGTAATAAAGCAAACTACACACTTCCGGGTTGCGAACACGCGCAGTGACGTCATACTTAACAAGCCCATAGGGTATCTTCTAATATGATCATTGAATTTGCGTGAACACGGGGAGTCCATTTCTGTTAAAATCAAACTTCTAACATTGATGACATAAAGGGCCATCTTGACACTAAGAAATGACCTTGACCTTTGACCTCAAAGTCAACCCGCTTCTTTGGGATAAAAACCCGTGACGTGAGCGCAGTTCAAACATTTTCCTTAAAGGACAATTCCGGGATTGGTAAAAGTGTACTTTATTTGAAAGACTATTATATGACTAACATATTGGATCCTAAATAAAAACAATAGACAAATAATACGAGTAATTATACCATCGTAAACATGGAATTATTTTATCTCCCGGGCGGCGCCGTTTTCTTGCAACGAGAGCGATATTTCACGAGATCCTGACGTCATCCCCGCACCAACGCTATCTTTGCCGAGCACGAAGGCTGTATAGTAAATATGTATATGCATGGAGGCCTAACGTATGCTAATTTGTTATCGTTAGGACATTGTCCAGTTAAGCTAGTAAGTGTTTCAAGTAATTCTAGTATCCGAAGTCGGTGGGGGAATCGTTAACCCCTAGATCGCTGAAGCATAGATTCCATTTTCTCTATCCTATCAGAATGTCTTCATTTGGGTAACAATGCTGATGTAAGTCATTGCTGTTCACGACAGCAACACGTTTCAGCAACATTTTATTTTCAAAATGTACCCCGGCACTATCTCTGTAAGTAGGCTCTTACGCATTTTACCCTATGCGATAAGGGTTAAATGAAGTGGCACACTTGACACGTGCGTATTGTCAAATTATTCAGCCGACTCAAGATATCGCTATAGCGTGTGTCGCAGGCAGTGTAAATATATATTCCAAGAAAACATGATATGATAATATTGCCGGAACCACAGAACCGATTGTAACAATTCTGATACCTACCTGTAGCTGCAAATTCGAAGATTTATCCAATGCTAGTGATGTTAAAATCGGCCTAGTGGTTCAAAAGATACATTCTGCGGGAAAATCTAAGCCAGCAAAATTTCAAACAAAAATTTCAGGATACGCTCTAGCCATCATTCCATATCAGAATGAGTATTATAGCTACAATGACAGAATTTGCTGTGGCGAAGCTTTACAATGTTATCACATAACGGGGAAAATTCAATCAAAATATCTTAATTATTGAAATTACTATAGCTTGCCGGGCAATTTTGATAGGCGATGAAAATTCCCAGATTTTATGTCAAAATGTTAATTCATTTGGTGATATCTCACAATATTCACTTGAGCAAAATTATAATTGGTCAGGCAAATAGCCATTTCTTTCAGCTTTAAGCACACTCCAATTTAATGAGTCTCTGCGAGACAAAAATCTGATGCTGAATTTTACCAAAAAAAGGATAACATTCTCAGATCGTATCTTAGATGAATAATTTTTTTCCATATATTCCAGTGTTTTGAACCTCTTGTCCGATATTAACATCCATTATTTCATATTAATCCCGAGTTCGGTCTATTTAGAGATCCTAGAATCATTGGAATCGCGTCAGCGGTTCGTTTGCTATTATCATTTACGTATACTTCCTTAAAATATATACCCGCATCTATTGGCCTCGCTCCTCCAGTCATAGCAATAGTGATGGTGCGGGGCTGACGGCGCTAGGCGCGATAAAATGGCAGCGCCCGATGTGTGAGATTTTTTCAATTTTACCGACTTTATCTAGCGATAGTTGGTTACGCTATTTCTATCTGGTTATTATTCTGGAGCAATTTCATAAAACATGTAACAATCTTTCAAATAAAGCACACTTTTTATCATCCCGGAATTGTCCTTTAAAGGGATGAAGTTGGATATCGTGGGGGTCACTTCTAATACCTTCAGTGAGCTACTCAGGTCAACCGGCAAACGCAAAACTGTTAACTTTGACCGTACGGGTGACCCTGACCGTTGGCCTCAAAATCAACAGACACCTTCAGGAGTCAAGGGTAACGTCCAGCCCACGTAGTGGTGATCCTATAAAAAAAACTGCCCGCCTAGTCACGGCTGAAATATCCATAATGCAGATTCCTATGCATGGCATGTGTAACTAGAAAACCATTGGATGCAATTTAAAATAAATACCAGACCAAGTCACTATAGGGTCCTAGAAATTGATGTTGGCGGCCAAACCATTTGGCAAATCAAGTTCCCTTGAATAAACTTGGTTCATCTCTTTCTCTCGATGATATTTCCTGAGTTTTGAATCAATCCCCAAGCGGTCTCTGAGAAGATTTCTAAAGCCGTTTTTAAAAATCGCCCAAAATCCAACGTGGCCGCTGGCCAAATTGGCCGATCGGAAATGAACAAACTTCGATTTCTATGCCCTAAGGATGCTTTCTGCCAAATATAATTGCCCCAGTGGTTCTTGAGAAGTCATTTAAAGAAAAAGTTGACGGATTGACTGACGACAGATGGACGGACAGACAGAAAACGGACGGCCGCCACGGCATAAACTAGGTTGGTCATTCTAGGCAGGTGAGCTAGTAATTATATAGCCTAATATTTGTTCTGCTTCATTCATCATTCAACTCTGTCAAAATGTCGAACAACTGACGTCATGCCGTTTGATTGTGACGTAAGTTGAAGAGACATGAGTCGATTAGTGAAGGAACATGTGATTGATAGACAGGATTGGTGGATTTCGATCATTCTATTGCGACCAAGAGGCTGTACATATTTATGGACGGCGTCTTGTGTGTATGTACTCTCATGTACTGTTATATGTGTAGCCTATCTGTAAATAATGGCAATCTTCCTTCTTTGTTTAATTGCAGACTATAAAAGCCGATATGAAGCTGGTATGCAAGTGTCACGGCGTCTCTGGTTCATGCTCGGTGAAGATCTGCTGGCGTCGAGTACAGGACTTTCGCCAAATTGGCGGTGTGCTGAAATCGAAATTTGACGGAGCCAGTCGGGTCCGAATGAACAAAAGGAAGAACCGGTTGAAGGCGTTTAACCGGCAGCAGAAGAAACCGACGAAAAAGGATTTGGTTTATTTGGACGAGTCGCCGGACTTTTGTGAACTTGATAGTATTGCTGGTTCGCTGGGCACGCACGGCCGACAGTGTAATAAGACCAGTTATGGACTAGATGGGTGTGTGTTGATGTGCTGCGGGAGAGGCTACTATACTATTGTGAAAGAAATTAAAGAGGACTGCGATTGTAAATTTTTCTGGTGCTGCCGAGTTGAGTGTAAGAAGTGCTCGCAGATCGTGGAGTTGAACTATTGTAATTGACTATATTAAGGATACTCACTTCTCATTAACATCGTGTTCACAGCTTGCAATAGAGGGACCTATTTCTAGCCAAACCACGCTTATTTCTAGCCAACCTATGTCCACTTTGTACGCGTGTTGTAATCGATTTACACACTTTGAACCAAAAATTACCAGAATTCCGATTTCAAGGTAACTATACAGGTAAGCTGTTGAATAATTTGAAACTAATTTGAGTGGAGGCTGTTGCTGCCTATGCAACAGCTTCCGGTCATAATAGTTTCACAATATTCAACATAATATTTATTAAATTGTAAATCCATCAAGGACACACAACTCGTACACATGGCGGACTTTTAGATCATCATGACGGGGCTAGATACGGCATTATGATTGTAAACATCAGCTACCTAGTGACGTTGTTGATTACGTGAGACACTTGAGTAACAGATGCCATCTCTCTATTGAGCAGGAAACGTCTGAGTGAACTTGAATGTTGGAACGACACACCTATTACCTCGCAGACATGGAAGAACTGTCATTTTTTCTGTAAACCTTTCGTTGTGTAGATTGGGCGATAAATAATGTTATGAGGCTTGGCGAGATCTTTCTTGCCACAACGTGTCATACAGACGGATGCAAACAGTAGGGGCCTATCCGTTATTGTGACGTTACAATTCATTAGTTATTCGTGTTTTGTTCTCACTTATATTATAAACAAACTCGTATTCGTGTGAATCCATGAATGGATTCTGTTGATTGGCATGTTAATTGTGAGTCATGGATAGATTGGCTAACTCTATTTGTCATATTGATCTTCTATGAGAAAGTCACATGTGCTATGCGCCATTGACGATATGACTCTGTATTTATGTATGAGAGAACGTGGTGAGCTGGTATCATTGTATCTTGAAGAGCTACCGTATACCGTACAGGCCTACACGCAAAAGGGTAAACATCACTATGTCCAGCAGTTATGCTGTCGACTATAATTCTGATGCAGAACTAAGAACAGGCACACATTTTGTCATTCCAGGAAAAGGCCACTTCTTAATCTGTGGCAATAGTATTTTTCTCAATGGTACCAAACGTCGACAGAATGTGTGCGTACGCGGCTTTGTAATCATATAGTACTATATGGTGATAGTAGTTGAGCCGTTTGTTGATCTTCCACCCTCTTACAACATCATAGAGTCTGGAGTTGGTGACTTTGTGATACGATTAACATCTCTATAGCATCGGATCTGTACTGAGTGACATACCAAAGCTATGGTTACGGAAAGACCGAGGTTGCGGTTACAGACTGATCTAGGATATGGACCGTTCCAGTTTTAGTCATGCCCGCTCATTTTTATCGTAGCTCCACCCACCCCTCGCTCGTGTTGGGATCGATAGATCTCTGAACTACCTGACTATCAATTTCCAGATACGGCAGCAACAGCTCCCAATCAAATTAGTTTCAAATATTCAACAACATGTTTCTTAAATAACAAAAACACCATTCTTACAACGTGTCGGACTATTGAGCGTTAAAGACGGGCTTAATCGAATCATGACGTCATCCTACACGTCGTTTAGCTTAGCCGCTTAGCAGATTGATAGATGGATAGTCTGGAAAGGTGAATTACCACATGACTATCATGGGCATTATCACAGATCATTCATAGTCATGGTCATGGGGAGGTCAATGTTATGGTCATAGGACAATAATAGATATGGTTATAGACAGTCATGTGAATGGCTAATGAAAGGACAATGACATGGCCACATATATCTCATAGGAATGGGCAAGGAAATAGCTGGGTATGGTAATAGAAAGCCTATTGGTATTGTCAAATACGCGGTCATAGAGAGCCTAAATCAATTATCTCAGGACTGTCACAGGTAGGGTCATAGAAAAGGCATAGTAATGCCAAAGAAAAGTTACGGGTCTAGTTATAAAAAAGAGCATGGGTAGGTCACAGAAAGGGCGTGGGTAGGTCACAGAAAGGGCGTGGGTAGGTCACAGAAAGGGCGTGGGTAGGTCACAGAAAGGGCGTGGGTATGGTTATAGAAAGGGCGTGGGTAGGTCACAGAAAGGGCGTGGGTATGGTTATAGAAATGTTATGTGAGATCATAGAAACGTCATGGTTAGGTTATAGACCGGACTTGGGTAATATATAGAAAGGTTATGAGTAGGGCCATAGAACTGTTAAGGATCATTGGAGTGTGACTGGCTCTGTTATGGGTATGATCATTGGATCGTGACTGACAATGTTATGAGTCTGATCATTGGAGTGTGACTGACAATGGTATGGGTCTGATCATTGGAGTGTGACTGACAATGTTATAGGTCTGATCACTGGAGCGTGACTGACGATGTTATGTGTATAATAATTGCAATGTGACTGACATTGTGATGGGTATGAACATTAGAGCGTGACTGACGATGTTATGGGCCTGATCACTGGAGTGTGACTGACAATGTTATGGATATAATCATTGGAACCTGACTGACACTGTTATGGGTGTGATTATTCGAGTGTGACTGACACAGTTACGCGTCTGATTATTGAAGTGTGACTGACAATGTTATGAGTGATCATTAGCGCGTGACTGGCAGAGTTATTGGTATGGTCATTGGAGCGTGACTGACAGTGTTACGGAATATGATATATGCGTTGTTATGTTTATTATGACATATTTATATATGGCGCATCATAGTGCTGAAGGATGTACAGATTATTAGACTTAAAGCTGACGTCACATATTAATACATTCATTAATAACAAATACCAGATTTATAATGTTTCCACTTCATGTCCGGTTTTCGTCGCCACTGTCACGGAAAGATCTCGTTGCTAAATGAGCAATTTCTCAGTCCCAATCATTGAAGACAAATACTATTATGGAAGTTAGTCCATATTTCCTCAATCCCAGGGACACGGAGAAAATAGGGATCCTATGTTTAATTCCATTGTGATGTCATTACTGGAGACTTGAAAACTGTTTAGTGCCCCAGTAAACTTCATGTCCCAGTCACTATCGGGTCTCCAGACGGGGCAGATCAAGGACGTCATATAATAGCCTATCCAGTGCTGACGCCCCGAGTTCACGGTGTTCTGTCTAAGCATGTTATGCAATACCACCTATGTTACTTATCTCGAGAATTGTTACATTGGTCGCGTTCAAAGTATTAAAGCAAGTTATACTATTGGTCAGTGGCCGAAAACGGACATGTTTTGGTACCGTTATATTACTGAAATCTGCTAATTTTGAATATTTGAATGTTCCTTCATCTTTAAGCATGATTATTTAACTTGTTGTTACGTTGTATAGTTATAATGAGAGATAATATTGTAAATTGACGATGCAGTTTAATCGATATATTCAATAGTTTTTCAGATAGATTTGAGCCTGTATAGCTTTAAGTCTACGTTATTTGTATGACGTTTGTATCGTTATCATATAGGAGTATAGAGAACTATTAATAATACGTATTTATTAGATAATCCAATGTATATAATCCTAAAATATAATTAAGTAGCTGTTACAGTTGTTGTCAATCACGCCCCCCCCCCCCCCCCTCACCCGCACCACATTTTACACGTATGTGGGCGTAAGTCTGTTAGTATATGCGTCTTCAGGGGAGGCACTACTACTACTACTACTACTACTACTACTACTACTACTACTACTACTACTACTACTACTACTACTACTACTACTACTACTACTACTACTACTACTACTACTACTTCTACTACTACTACTACTACTACTACTACTACTACTACTACTACTACTACAACTACTACTACTACTACTACTACTACTACTACTACTACTACTACTACTACTACTACTACTACTACTACTACTACTACTACTACTATTAATACTACTAATATTACTACTACTACTACTACTGCTACTACTACTACTACTACTACTACTGCTGCTGCTGCTGCTGCTGCTGCTGCTGCTGCTGCTGCTGCTGCTGCTGCTGCTACTACTAATACTACTACTACTACTACTACTACTACTACTACTACTACTACTACTACTACTACTACTACTACTACTACTACTACTACTACTACTACTACTACTACTAATACTACTAATATTACTACTACTACTACTGCTACTACTACTACTACTACTACTACTACTACTACTGCTGCTGCTGCTGCTGCTGCTGCTGCTGCTGCTGCTGCTGCTGCTGCTACTACTAATACTACTACTACTACTACTACTACTACTACTACTACTACTACTACTACTACTACTACTACTACTACACACACACACTGGCCAACTTGTTGTGTGAAGAACCTGGATGAAAATGTTGATTGAAAAATCCCATTTCTAGCTACACCCCGCCCATTTCTAGCTATGCACCGCCCATTTCTAGTTGTGCACCACCCATTTCTAGCTGTGCACCGTCCATTTCTAGCTATACTCAGCCCATTTCTAGCTACGCCCTCCCATTTCTAGCTGTGCACCTCCCATTTCTAGCTATGGTCAGTTAGATAGTGACGTATTTGATCATGATGTCATATATTCGAGTGACAGATCTGATCTCCCCATATCAGAATACTTCCTAAATCAGTTCATTAAGAAATCCTCTCATGTCTGCGCAACATTCGCTAGTAACTTCCCTCTAATGTCGCAGGTTTGACTGTTGTCCATTCTTCCAGCGTCAATTCTCTATGATTAAGAGTCAATCTTATGTTTGTTAAGTCGGTTTGACTAGGGTACTCCTGTATAGTCCGTGTTGCTGTAGCGACCCAATAATCAATGTGACCAATTTGTAACGGCGCAGAACACATGATCTGTTGGCTATTGGTGGGCCCGATTGCAAACAGCGCACGGTCCATATGCTAATTGGATATCGTGCCGATAACCAATTAACATATGGCCCGTGTGCTGTTTGCAATCGGGGCCACCAATAACCGACACATTGGCCAGCTCCGTTTACAAACGGGTGCACCGATATCCAATTGTCTCTTGCACCATGCGGCTTTTACAAACGGGCGCGCCGATAACAACTTGGTATATGGGCCTGGGTCGTTCACAAACGTGCTAAATTGGTTATTGGTTCGTTCCATTGCTATTATAAATAAATTGTATATTTAGAGATTAGCAAGAGAATTGTATATATTTTAGTTATGCTTAAATTAACTATTATTGTTATTATTATTAATAATATTATTATAAATTAATTAATTAATTTGATTAATTAATTAAATTGCTAATTAATTCAATTGCAAAATATGTTATGGCATTAGACATTCTTTCTATTATTATTATTATTATTATTATTATTATTATTATTATTATTATTATTATTATTATTATTATTATTGTTATTATTATTATTATAATAACATATTTTCACAGTTAGTTAGCGATTACGATGCAACCACGTGACATAGGTAGACAATTTTCAGGGCCCTTATTGGGCATTACTGTCTAATTTAGGGCATAATACATATAACCAACTGTTACAGTATAGAGATTACATTTTATTAGGTACATTTTGCAACATAGACTTTCTGCTTCAATTGCATGTTTGACTTTAACATGAATAAAATACATCAGTTTGCAATGCATCATCTATTATAGTATCTGAAAGCAGTGCATCAGTTCACGCCATGTACAGTAGCACTGTTGGAGTTTGTTATTACACCGTCTTCTCCTTATTCCATACATCCAGGCGGCAAAGTAGAGGAATTGAGTCTGTCAGTAAAGCATATGATGTTATAATTAATTACATCACAGGTAGGCTGACGTCACAATTATAACACGCCATGAATGGCGTATCTAAATCCGTTAGGAACTCATAATAATCTGTTAAGTTGTACGAATTGTATGATTTTATTATTTAGTAAAAATTCTGTTGAATATTTTGAAAACAATTTGACTGGGCGCTCTTGCTGTCATAGGCAGCAATAGCACCAAGTCAAATAAGTTTCAAAATATTCAACAGGTTACCTGTATAATTTTACCGAAGTTAAGTGAGTTCAGGCTTCGATTGATTCCAACATGGACAAAGCGTGTGTGGAACTTAGCTGGGAAAGGGCGGGACAAAGCTAAAACTGGATTCATCCATTGGGTATAAATGCTGTAGTGACGATAGATGGATACATTTCTAGCCATTCTCCGCCCATTTCTAGCTAAACGCCGCCAACTTGACTGATACCTGGTGTTGCCTATGGTTGAAACAGTTCCAAGTCAAGTTGGTTTCAAGATATTCAACACAATGGTTATTCAATTGTCAATTCATCAAAGACATACAACTAATCAAAGACATACAATTCATGAAAGACATACAATTCCCACAAAGACATACAATTCATCAAAGACATACAATTCCACAAAGACATATAATTCCACAAAGGCATACATATCTTCAAAGAGATACACTTCCTCAAAGACATACAATTCCTCAAAGACATACGATTCACCAAGGACATACGATTCACCAAAGACATACGATTCGCCAAAGACATGCAATTCATCAAAGACATACAATTCATCAAAGGCATAAAATTCATCAAAGACATACAATTCATCAAAGACATACAATTCATCAAAGGCATACAATTCATCAAAGACATACAATTCCACGAAGACATACAATTCATCAAAGGCATACAATTCCACAAAGACATACAATTCATCAAAGACATACAGTTCCTCAAAGACATACAATTCCACAAAGACATACAATTCACCAAAGACAAACAATTCCACAACGACATACAATTCATCAAAGACATACAATTCATCAAAGACATACAATTCCACAAAGACATACAATTCCACAAAGGCATAGAGATCTTCAAAGACATACGATTCACCAAAGACATACGACTCACCAAAGACATAGAGTTCATCAAAGATATACAGTTAATCAAAGACATACAGTTCATCAGAGACATACAATTCATCAAAGACATACAGTTCATCAAAGACATACAGTTCATCAAAGACATACAGTTCATCAAAGACATACAGTTAATCAAAGACATACAGTTCATCAAAGACATACAATTCATCAACGACATACAATTCATCAAAGACATACAATTCATCATAGACATACAGTTCATCAAAAACACACAATTCCTCAAAGACATACGATTTATCAAAGAGATACAATTCTTCCTGAAAGACATACGATTCCTCAAAGCAAAGATATACAGTTCCTCAAAGATATAAAACTCAGACACTTTGAAAACGAATCATTTCCTGTGTGAGGAATTGTATGTGTGTGTGAATTTGACAGCTAAATGGACTTTCTGCTGGCACCTCTGGTGTGTATTGCCTGGTGCCTGTATAAATAAATGTGTTAGGGGATGAAATGAACCCAAGACGCTCAGATACGAAACAAGATCGCCATCATGTAGGTTGACCAATGTAAAATATTGATAAAGTTACATAAATAATAAACCCACTATGGCGTGGTAATGCTCAGACGAACTGATAAGGTTCTGCTCCGACCTACTTGAGTAAGCAATTTCCTATGCTGAACATCATGAATGACGAAAGGTCCTGCTGCTCCAAAATGCTTAGCTAATCGAGTTTCCACGATTTAGTGTGGAGACTTTGAACGAAATATCTGATTTTCCAGTTGTACCAGATTCACTCCGGTGAAGAATCGGACGAGAAACTGCAGAACACTGTGGTAGCACAGAGCGACTCGATCCGACGAAGATCGTCTTGTTCCGAACAAGTCCACCTGACTTTACCATGGAAACGAACGTTCCAGTTGGAATGATCAATACGGAGAGGGCGGTAACAAAGTGGCCCAACAAGTGTATTCTGAGAAAGGCAATGAGAGTGTTATAGCAAAGCCCTCTAATAATACAAAGAACTTAATATAAATTAAGGTTGCCCCTCCCAGGACTCGTCTGACGAATCCAATTGCTTAAATTACCCTAATGTTAATATAACCCAACTCAACCAACGTGGAATGGTCAAGGTGTCGCTCGGCTGGAACTACAGTTGAACATATCTCTTAAGCTAGACCCCTTCCCGCTGGGGAATAACCACTTCTTTCGAAACTCCTGCAACATTCTGTTTGTTAAATAGCGCTCCAGTTTTGTCTGTCACCTGTAAGTGATGGTTGACACGTCTACTAAACATCACCTCGGAAATAAGATTTTGAACTATTTGCGACCCCTCAAAACTATCCCAAGTTTGGATAGAGGTGGGGTGGGGTGGGTGGAATTGTGGGTGTGTATCAAATGTTCTGTTCCTCAAATGAAGTAACCAAAAGTCCCGACGAAACCGGATAACCAAGATAACAGGAACCAACTTGAGGAACTGCGATCTTCATCCAACCATTCACCTCTCGTCAGTAGCGAATATGCATATAGGTCCACCAATGATACTATCGGCTGGACACAAATATTGAACATCTACCATCCGTGTGTTCCCAAGCTCCTTCAATGTGATAAGGAAAACCGTAAGACAGCCGACCAGGAGAAGTCACTTGGAACAAAATGTCTAAGAAATGTTCCTGGAACCAGATTCCAGGTACGGCAGTGGGCTGTTGACATGATTTAATAGAAGTAAATGGAAGGAAGAATCGCCCAAGTCTTCCACGGGCTACGAAGTCCAACACCTCTGGACTGGCAATGCAACAAAAACAACTCCGTAACCTCTCCACACGAGGATAATCTATTTCTGCTATAATTCACGGATCAGCGTCCACCAGCCTTATAATGCCAAGAACAGTTCTACTGTTACTGCTACTTTCTTGATACAACTCTGCAGGAGTCCCTCGTCGCTAAACACGCTGGACTCCGGTACTGAAGAAAGTCTAACCGGACCGAAGACGAAAGTTCTCTCTGGATAAGCACATGTCTGGTGAATGAACTTCATTTAATCTTCTGCTTTTCTGACCACAGAGTGGCCAATTTGGCCTACTGAAGGTTGATGTCCATAAATAATTTCTACAGACGCCGGTCGGCCGTCTATCATGAGCACTGCCGAAAAAAGACTATAAAGACTTGGAAATACGTTTCTAGTAACCAATTTTTCTATACTAGTTTTTGCATATTTCTGATGAAGCTAGATTTTCGTTAGCGCGAGTGTGTCCATGTTGAGGGAATGCGATGATCTTGACCATATTACGAGGTATTACTGCAGGTTCTGACTCAAACCAAACGGCTCGTCTGACCCTCACTATCAAAAACGTATTAACTTCGCGCACAGGAACAAGAAGAACACGCTTGGGTTGGAGCAGGAATCTCGTCACGTGACCCCTGTATGGCGCGACAAGAACAATCTCCCCAAATACCTCTCAATCATGATCGCTGGAAAACGTCAATCCTACATAACTCAGCAAATGCAGAGCCGATTCCAAAACGTCAATCGTCAAACGCCGTTTCAAGGAAAAGCTATTTAAATAATTATTGGCTTTGGCGTAACTTTAAGGGCAGCTACTTGGCTGGGAAAGAGTACGTGCGAACTCATAACCCAGGTTCGGGTCACGTCTCTGCCAGCAAACATCCCTGGGAGGGGTGTGGTGGGAAAGAGACTGACCGACTCTGGATTTTTATTACAATGGCCATCCACCATATCCATCACATACCGCAGTTATTAAAGCATCATGTTGACCTGTAAAGTCTGTATATCCCTGGGCTATTGCACCATATGGGTATCCTCTTTTCCAGGGTAAGCGATGCAACAAGTACCCTCCATCTAGAATATAATATTTCGCTTTTGGAATCGTATTTGTAATGGCCTCACTAGACAAGTTACTAGAATGTCCCTTAATAGCATGAGATAACGATGCCTTTTGGAAGACGTCGGTTCTTGCCTCTAATATAGCAGGCGGGAATGGATTTAGTTTGTAACCTGTTATAACCGCCAGTGAAAGATCTCCTATTCGGGACACAACTAGAAACATTTGAAACATGAACGACATGGTGTTTCATCGCAAGCTTGTAAAGGTAATCCAGTGTGGATAAAATGCACGCCTTCTTCCCTGTGGGTGCACATACTTTTGATGAAGAATATGCATCATGCCATGCCAATTTGGCATTATCTCGCGGAAATTTAACGAGTGTTCCAATAAAACATCAACTCTCCTATAACAATCAGCGAGTGTTGAAAGTACTTGGAAGATGATGTTGCGACGTGCATAGTTGGCGAAACGACGTTCCATTATCTCCATGTTTGTCTTTTCCATGCTGTCCTTTGGTGGTATGTTCTAATTTAACCAGGTATGTTAGTTGAGATCGTACTCCTCAGAGAACACATACATTAAACATACTGCATCATCATCCTCGTGGGTCCAGCGATGATATATCACATGCGAGTATCTCGATGATATATCACATGCGAGTATCTCGATGATATATCACATGCGAGTATCTCGATGATATATCACATGCGAGTATCTCGATGATATATCACATGCGAGTATCTCGATGATATATCACATGCGAGTATCTCGATGATATATCACATGCGAGTATCTCGATGATATATCACATGCGAGTATATGTTCGATATTGAATTTATGCTGGTGAGCTTAGCAGTCATAAGACTTACGTTTCAGGTTGTGTCCGATATGGCATATTGGTTTGTACTGTACATTGGTCCGGTGAGCTGACACTATCCGCTCACTCCTTGCTAGAGTTGCTCTATGTAGGACAAGCTGCAACTGAGCCCCTGTACTTTAGATTCTGGTATATGCGCTGGGGTTACTACAATGTTATTAAGTGAGACTCGTGTGGTATAATTAGCTCTGTCCAGAAATGGTCACTGATTTCATATGTACTGGTGATGACGACAAAGTTTAATAAGGTACGCACATTTTGGAGTCGTCACAGCCGTTACGGTCTGACTTGGGAACAAAGTACTATTCCTTGTTTATCGGAACACTTACCAGACTGTGAAACCTACCGAAATTTGACAATCATATGTCTAATAGAGGAGCGAGCCGTCGTAGCCCCTCTTAAGGGAATCGTGCCTTGCTTGGCATTGGTAGTGTATATGGTGGTACCAAAGTGTTGGTACCTGTTCTGATCATTTATCACTCATTAAGAGGTGACATATAAAGTATCAAAAAGGATGGTTGAGCCATTCAGAGTTATTCATATAACAGCAATTTGAATCTGGCCCAATAGTAGTGCTGAACAGTGGTCTTTGAAACTGGAAACAGGAGATTGTGGATGGCCATATGCCCTAGAACTGACATCGTGTACATTAGTTATTCTAAACCAACCTGGGAATCCACTGTGTCCCTATTGTAAGCTCGTTTTACCATTTATTACATTGCCTGAGCTTTATAGCAACTGACTCGAATGCATGCTCTTTAGCTGAACTAAATTACTGACACTAAGTACGACGTCAAGAATACTCCAGTAGTGGCAAAGAGACGACTATCACCACTACTGGTAATTTCATCATTAGGATGACCTTAGGACTGGTTGGTGCCATTATCGTCAGTTATTATTAGCATAGGTATTACTCTAGCCAGAGAAGATACCCTAGACATTGGCTTTGATCTGGCCAAACCCTGGATTCGGATCTGATAAAATTCTCGATCTAATGTTAATATCCTATATAAAACTGGTACGATTTGGCTCAAATGTTAAAACACGAAAGGGTGTCAATGTACACTAGGATTTCGCAACTTTTGTCGTGATCTAAAAAATCCATAAAATAAAAAACACAGAGAATCTGTGACAAAAACTAGAGGCTGCAATCTCTTGTTGAATTTGCTCTCAGGCACCTGAACCAAGCTCTGCCATTACAAACACAGCCAAATGGCAACTGTTTATATGTGGATATCTCAACTCCAAGCTGTGTAAACTCAGCAATGCGTACAATAATTTAGGACTTGGCTTATGCATGTGGTCGTATGTAGAGAAGACACACACAACAGCAATAAAATGCACTGGTGGAATTCCCTAGTTACAATGGCTTATTTGCCACACATACGTCACCGAACATCATGGGCAGGACACATTGCTGATCTCAAGGCCCCGACATGCTCTAAGGCTACAACAGCAGTCTTCAACTAAATAGACTTCACTCTAAGTAAAGCAGAAGCAAAGCCCCTACTTCGAGATACTCGCTCCTGGTGTATCGCGGATCGACCAGGCGGATACTGGCCATCCCAGCCAAGCTGGGTACGGGCCGCCAGTCCTGGATTCGTTCCCAAAAGTGCACCCCTGGGTAGAGCAATAAGCGTGTATGGGCCTATACGAGAGAACGCGTGGTGCGCATGCGCGCACTCTGACGCTTCCTCAACGACACTGTGTCGAGATCTGGAGCGAGTGTATACCCAGAGTGTACCGAGATGGTACTCGTAAATATTTATAATTCGCTTATTCTTGTTGTTCTTGGTATCGATCAAGACCAGGATTTGGCGAGCATTTCAAAACTGAAAACCATTTTAAAATCGGTCCAGAAACGATTGAGTTATCATCGAATCTCCCAGTTAAAATAAACTTTGAATATTGCTGTAACGTCCTAATCGCGTATATATACATAGCTGAATACATAGTGATTTGTGTACATGTGACTTACTACGTCACTACACATATCGTAATACATAGTTATTTGTGTATAGGTCACATTATTCTAGCACGCTGATTGGTTGGTACAGTGATCTCTGGTTGGTTCAGGCAGCCAGCGCTGACGTCCCACCGAGTATACAAGGGGGTGAAATTCGAAGATCAGGAGCATCGTTTGGCATGGAGGCCGAGAGTCGAGAGCTGACTGGAGGTGTGGACTAGACGAGTGACCTGGAATACTTGCGGATAAGAATGATACAGCACATCCCCCCGTGGTTCCTTGCAGCTTTCAGCTCACCCACACGTAAAAGCAGTTCTCGGCTAACCCGCACTAATCAATTTTGGATGCTCCCGGATGGCTATCTGGGAGCAATAATAAACTAAACCATGGTTCCCATTTACGAAGACCTATAAGCGGAACTTTCTGCGGGAGGGTCCTGGGACCCATTATGTAAACTTCTACATAATGTAGAGCAGCGATGTTTCTTGGTGGATGACTCGCCGGATCTGCCGACCACTCGAAAGTCGACCTCAAACACTGCACTGCATGTCATGTGGCCGCCTTTGCAACCTTTTGACCGCAACCCAGTAGACTTTTCCCGGTGCGCCGCAAGAGATATGTGCCGCACCCCGCACCGTGTGCCTTTTTATGTACGTACATTAATTACATCTTTATAAGTAACCCCCTCTTGTTAATGGGTTATATTTAACTTTTATACTTCAACACACGTGTCATGC
>CM067360.1:2360418-2423786 GCA_034401795.1 Chaetoderma sp. LZ-2023a
AGGACAAGCTGCAACTGCAGAGCTAGCCAGCCCCCTCGTTCATCGTGCCCATGCGGCACGATGGCCAAGCGATTCGTATCGGATTGACCCGACAGAACCACGCGAGCTACCCTATGGAGGTGCAGACCTCAATTCTGACCATGCATCAACTCTACCTAATATTTAACTGCCATACCAGGGTAGAGTCACCCACAACCTACACAAGCTCAGCAGTGACACTGACACATAGAATGGTCCCCTGGGAGCCGATAGCTAACGTCGACATCAGCTCCGATCCAAACGAAGCCATAAACAAAATATTCAAATGAATGGAATCATCAGCTAACAGCACCATAGGAGTTCTGAAAACCAACAAAAGAACTATGTATACTGATGACCCTGTAGTAGTAAAACAATCAGCACAGCAGAAAACATCTAAAGCATGCGTATCTACCAATGCTGTCAAGGTGAGGACCGCGCCAAACCATGCAAGGAACGCAATAACAGTCTGTGCAAAATCAGCGAATGCTTAAAAGAGCTAGCTATCCAACAAGCAGACGGCCTAGCAGATAAAATCATGGCCACGGATGACTGTCACAAAATGTTTCGGGCAGCCCGAGCCCTGAGAGCTGTTGACTAGACAGCACCGCTCACTGTACACAGCACTAATGGACACTGTATTAGGACTGACCAGGGCAAAGCTGACAATTCGATAATGGTTCAAGGAACAGTTCACTGAGCACGATGAGGCGCCCTTGCATCCGTTTTCAGGTGACCCCAGGCATTACAAAAACCAATTAAAAAGTAGATGTTATGAAGGTACTGAAAAATGGATGTGCTTCCGTACCTGGTGGCATGAGCAACGACATATTCAAATATGCAAGTGGCATTATCTAAACCCCGATCACCAACCTATTCAATTCAGATTTTATGCACCACCTTTCCATTGACACAGCCAATCTGCGACCCATTGTGCTCCTCGACGGCATACAGAAAATTCTATCCAATGTTACGTCAAAATGGCATTAAACATGGACGCAGCTGCGCAGACATTGTATGGGCTCATCGCATGCTTGTGTCAATAGTCATGTCCAAAAACTGAGATTTCCACAATTTGGGCATTGCCATGTCACGATCCTTCAACACAATTAAACGCTCAAAGATCATGCTACGCCAGGCCAGTTACAATGAAGATGAGTTACGCCTAGTGAAACTACTATTTGCAGACACCAAGGTGAGAGTATGATGCAAGTCAGTGACGCCTGCGATGTTTGAGACACCAATAGCCTCCCCAACAGAGAGATGGTCTATCCCCTTTGCTTTTCACCTCTTATCTTGCTGCTGGATTGATGCCATTAGAGATGGAAAATGGCGACGACGTGGACTTCAACGAAACCCCTTTGACGAACTACTCCCAATAGCTGCAAGCAAACTAAAAATCGAGAATCTCTTTATGATTTATTAAAAATAGAGTTCACCCACATCTACCTATCGACAAAGCGATCCAATTTGTGGCAGCGAATCATGGAGGAAAAGCAAATTCCTGGGCTCACCGCTCTGTGGTACTGTTGACACTGTTGCTCGCTGCGTCATGGGGAACATATTTCCAGTCCATCTGGAAGCAATGGATTCGTAGATAAAAATGTCTTTGACAGAAAGATTACGCATCTACAAAGCAACCTGCGTATCCTTCATGCTGTATAACTGTAACAGCTGGGCAGCTCCAAAGGCAGCCCTCATGGACAAACTTGATGCCTGCGACAGAAAACACCTCCACACCATCACTGGACACTAATGGCCAGACAGCATAATTTCCAATGATGCCCTGTAATTCATCGTTGCTTCCCGTAAAAGTCGGCCAGCAAAGATGGCCCATGTTCGGCCATGTGCTAAGGAGGCCACATTACACATCAGCACAGAGAGCCTTGGAATTTCCCCTACTGGGAGTCAGCAAATATAAACCCAGGAGAGGAGGTCAATGCATTAATATGTTAAGTGTACTGTGAGGTGACCTCATGAGAGCAGGACTTGGTACAGTCAAATCAAGAATGGGCCTGAGGAACCTAAAAATTGTGGCTGAGTATAAAACACAGAGGTCAACAGCGAAGAATGACTGTTTGTAGCTGTGGGTTGTTTCTACTACTATAGCCGCAGACTCCAGTAATCATACAAACCTGATCCGATGAAATTCTAGTTATAACCAAGCATGGTGGACATTCATCTCAACTCATTTATTTCTCTGAGCTGTGCATAGTATATAGATTCTCTGCTGGAGAGGTGAATTATTGGGCAATGGATGGACGGCATAGCGCCTATGCATCTTGGTACATGCGATTCAGCTGCCCTTCTACTTGGATACCTCTACTCCCACCCAAAAGGTTATCATACTTATGCTGTGAGTACCAGAACCATATCATATAGATAATTACTCAGTTTAATCGTTCTCGCAGTTCAGTTACTGTTTGACATGTACCTCCACCCTACCCGTAGTACATTGTACTGGAAGCTTAAATTATCAAATCCATTAGGATTGGTGGTTGCTATAGGGGACAACATGTAACTGGTTAATGTTACTGTAGCTGCTGTCGTTTTCTATTTATTTTTATTGGACTTCTATACACTTCTTTTGGGAAAAGGAACCAGACCGAAATAGTTCCCTACTAGACCTAGGGAGATTAACCGTTTGAAAATGCAGTTAAATACAACATAGATATGACCGTGATCCCCGGTTGTAGATAGATAGAAGAATAAATGTTGAAACGAGAGAGAGAGAGAGAGAGAGAGAGAGAGAGAGAGAGAGAGAGAGAGAGAGAGAGAGAGAGAGAGGGGGGGGGAGAGGATGGAGGGAGGGAGGGAGGGAGAGAGGATGGAGGGAGGCAGAGAGAGAGAGAGAGAGAGAGAGAGAGAGAGAGAGAGAGAGAGAGAGAGAGAGAAAGAGAGAGAGAGAGAGAGAGAGAGAGAGAGAGGAGAGAGAGATGAGAGAGAGAGAGAGAGAGAGAGAGAGAGAGAGAGAGAAAGAGAGGATGGAGGGAGGGAGGGAGGGAGAGAGGATAGAGAGAGAGAGAGAGAGAGAGAGAGAGAGAGAGAGAGAGAGAGAGAGAGAGAAAGTGAGTGAGAGAGAGAGAGAGAGAGAGAGAGAGAGAGAGAGAGAGAGAGAGAGAGAGGAGGAATGGAGTGAGGCAGGTAGGTAGGCAGGCATGCAGGCAGGCAGGCAGGCATGCAGGCAGGCAGGCAGGCAGTGAGAGAGAGCGAGAGAGAGAGCGAGAGAGAGAGAGAGAGAGAGAGAGAGATGTATTTTCCCCATACCCTCCTAGCATTCTTCATCTACCGGTAATCCCGTCACTCCTTTGTCGTCATGTGCGGATTCCAACTCTCCAGATACTACAAGCAGTCCATCCACGACAATACCTATTGTTGGACACCTAATCTTTGAGAACATACAGATGAACACAGGCGTCACAAGATATGACATCGAGGGTGTGGTCTGCCCAAGTGCTGTTAAATATGTAGAGATGAGACAGAAGCCCAGTCACGTGCGTGTTTAAGCATCCGGTCAATAAGCTAATAGATATATCAGCGGAATACACACATCCAACTGAACTAACTCACTCAAGCTTTCTTACCCGTTTATTCCTTTAACACTTACATTCCAGAAACGATAAATTCTTGATAATGTTGGCCTATTCAGTATTCTCCTGGATATTTTGAAACTAATTTGTCTGGAAGGTATTGCTGCATATGGTAACAATAAGCTCCAGTCAAACTAGTTTTAATATATTCAACAACTTCCATGTATATGTGTTTTGAGATAGAGACATTGCAATTTCCAGGGTTAGAAGGATGATCAGATAATACACAACCAAAACTCGCTTATAATCTACAGAACAGTCCAGGGGAGACAATCACGTACCAATCATTTGAGTTAGCTAGCCATAATTATTTCCCTTACATTCCCCCTACATTTCTCTCGAGGTCATGGAAGTTTAGTGGTGGCACTAGTAGTGTTTGTTAGTATCAAAGCTGACGATGGTGGATTTTGGTGTGATAAGGGAGAGGCACTCATAGATTTTCTTATTGTCGTTATCTTAGCTGTAACACTGAGTTTGACTAGTATGGTGTTGAGGTGGCATGGGGTGGGTGTGCATACGCGTACGTGCGTGAGCGCGCGAGTTTATGATAGGAACTCGGTGTATAGTGGATTGCGTGGTAAACAAGAGCAATCACACATAGCAAACACGCTCTTCCAGTCTTTGTCACATTGTATTTTCGAATTCTTCGGATTGTCCTGATTTTCAGTACAATATGAAAAGTGGTAGTATTATATAGTTGTATGGTCAGGCTCTTTCTTGTGTGAAAATTTGAGTTAAATCGGGCCAATAATTACCATGATATCAATATATCCGAACTGGATCAGGATATGCACGGATCTGGATCAGGATATGCGCGAATCTGGATCAGGATATGCGCGGATCTGGATCAGGATATGCGCGGATCTAGATCAGGATATGCACGGATCTGGATCAGGAAATGCGCGGATCTGGGAGAGGGGGTGGGTGGGGGGGGGGGGGAGTAGTTGATGTTGTTGTTGTTTCTGCTGCTACTACTGCTGGTCCATTATATGATTACTTCCAGCTGGTCTAAATAACATGGTTATCGCCCTTGTTCGAATTACGTTATACTAATTACACGTTGTCTATTTTACATCTTGTTTGAGTCATTTATGAAGAACTTATAGCGCAATGAAACAAGGCAAATCGTGTGGATTTTGCGATTGTATGCATGACAGTTTAATTCGTGACAGAGTCGTTCTTGGTGTTCAAGACCACCAAGTTAGAAAACGCTACTACAGAATGCGAAACTGACCCTTAATGCATGCATCAATATCTATAGAAGTTACGATGAACATTAGTCAATCCCTCGATGATTCAGTTGATAAAGTGCGGTTTGAGCCTAAAACTTCGCAAAAAGAACTGAACAACTCGCAATCGAACAGCTCATTTACTTACAAAGCGTCAAACACACCTAGTCGATGTAAATTTTGTGGGAAGTTTCATCAGCTACAGTAAGAAATGTCCTGCATGGGGAAAAACATGCAATGCTTGTAAAGGTCGAAATCATTTTGCAATAAAATGTCCGAAACGTGTTTCAACTTCTACACGTAGAATTAATGCGTTAGAAAGTGGCTGTGATGATACTGATTTTGTGTTAGGCATAAACTCTGAACAAGAAACTGTCTATTCCCTTGACCCCCTGAAGCAAAATGCTATTCATGCTAGCTTTCTTGTTGATCATAGGCCTGCAAAGTTCCAAATTGACTGTGGCGCTACTGTTAATGTACTGCCTATAAGCTATGCTAAAACAGAACCCTTGCGTCTTGCAATAAAACATTGCACATGTGGAGCAAAACTGAACTTAAGCTAGTCGGGAAAACTAGAATTGTTCTTAGAAATTCAAAGACAAACAAAAAGTATTCTGTTGAATTTGTGATCGTCAAGGAAACCCTTGTTCCTTTACTTGGTAAACGTGCTTCAGAACAGATGAATCTGATCACAATAAACTATGAGAAATTTGAGGCTGTTGCATCTGTTGGTACACATGCTACAGTAAATAACATTTTGAACGAATATTCCGATGTATTTAATGATGGTTTAGGTACTTTACCGGGAACAGTTACTCTAAAACTTGATGAAATATTGCCACAAACTTCTCATCCTGGTTCCATACCTATTGCATGGAAACCTAAAGTTAAATCTGAACTTGATCTCTTACAGCACTTAGGTGTTATTGCGTCAGTCGATCAACCTACTGATTGGAGCTCGAGCATAGTAGTAGCTACTAAGAAATCGGGTGACATTCGTATTTGTTTAGATCCAAGACCTCTGAATACTACTCTGAAACGTGAACGTTTTCAACTTCCGGTTATGGGTGATTTGTTAACCAAACTCTCAAATGCTAAGGTGTTTTCCAAGCTTGATCTTACAAATGGTTACTGACATGTTGTATTGGATGAGAAATCAAGCTATCTAACAACATTCCAGACACCATTTGGAAGATACCGTTGTCTGAGACTCCCATTTGGTACGTGTATTAGTAGTGAAATCTTTCAGAAAAGATTAACCCTAGCTCTTGATAAGCTCGAAGGCATACTTAATGTATCTGATGATATAATTGTGTATGGATCTGGCGATACTTTAACGGAAGTGTACGCAAATCATAAATCATAAATTTGCGTTCTTTGCTAAAACGATGCAGAGACAAAAACATTAATCTAAACAAAGGAAAATCTGAGATTTGTAAATCAGAAATATCCTTTCTAGGTCACCTCGTGACTAGGGATGGTCTTAAAGCTGATCCATCCAAAATAGATACTATTATGCGAATGGGAAGACCAGTAGATATTGCAG
Source organism: Chaetoderma sp. LZ-2023a (assembly GCA_034401795.1). Classification (NCBI taxonomy): domain Eukaryota; kingdom Metazoa; phylum Mollusca; class Caudofoveata; order Chaetodermatida; family Chaetodermatidae; genus Chaetoderma; species Chaetoderma sp. LZ-2023a. Next base: position 2,366,802 of record CM067360.1, read on the forward strand.
GTGTACAACGTCTAAATGGCACTGTTAATTATCTGTCAAAATTCCTGCCTCGTTTATCTGAGGTTATGGAGCCAATTCGTCAATTAAATTGTAAATATGTCGAATGGCAATGGTCTGAAATTCAAGAACGTGCATTTGATGAAATGAAACGTTTGGTATCTCAAGCACCTGTACTAGCTTTTTATATTCCTGAACTGGAACTTGTAATCCAATGTGATGCTAGTCAGAATGGATTACGTTCAACCTAACTACAAAACGGTCAACGTATTGCTTATGCAAGCCATACACTTACTGAAACTGAAGGGTGATATGCCCAAATAGAGAAGGAAATGCTAGCGATTGTCTTCTCTCTTGAATGGTACCATCAATACACTTATGGTAGACGTGTTAAAGTACAAACTGATCATAAACCTTTGGAATCGATCATTAAGAAACCACTCGCGAGTGCTCCAAGCATTTGCAAGGTATGTTACTACGAGTTCAGCAGTACGATATTGAACTTGTCTATTGTAGAGGTAAAGACATGATTCTTGCTGATATGTTGTCTAGAGCCTCTATTCCAAATTCTGAAAATCTTCAGAGTGACTTTGAGAAAGTCAACATGGTTGATTATCTACCTATTCTATATGAACGTTTGCGTGAAATTCGTCTGGCTAAAGATAACGATGACGTTTTGAGCATGCTCCGTAAAGTCGTGCTACAGGGCTGGCCGGATGACAAAGATTCACTTCCTGTGCAGTTAGTGCCTTACTTTTCAGTACGCGACGAAATCACAGTACAAGATGGACTTGTAGTTAAAGGTCACTGTCTTGTTATCCCATGCAGTCTAAGATCCAGCATAAAACAGAGTATTCACTCATCACATATCGGGATCGATGGATGTTTGCGTCGTGCGTGAGAATGTGTCTACTGGCCGGGATTGAACTCTGATATTAAACAGTATATTTTCCATCTGTGAGATGTGTCGAAAGTTCGAAACCAATCAAACAAAAGAGACTTATGAATCATGACATGCCTAACCGTCAATGGGTGAAAGCAGGCGTTGATTTGTTCGAGTTTGACAGTAAAAACTATCTTATAACTGTTGATTATTTTAGTAATTTCTGGCAGGTTGATAGACTAGAGAACACACTAGCAAAAACTGTTATCAGAAAACTAAAGGCCCATTTTGCCAGGTATGGTATTCCGCATCATGTTGTCAGCGATCCAGGAGCTCAGTTCACTTCGTCTGATTTTGAACAATTTGCACAATTCTGGGATTTTGAACATCTCATAGTAAGTCCTGCAACTCAGAAAGCGAACGGAAAAGCAGAATCCGCAGTAAAGACAGTTAAACGATTATTACGTAAGGCTACAGACTCAAATCACGATCAGTTCTTGTCAAAATATAACGGACTTTTCCAGTTTTGGCTATTCCCCGTCCATTTCTAGCTAAGCTCCACCCACACCGCCCTCGTGTTGGGATCGATCGATCGGCGATCATCATCATCATCGTCATCATCATCATCATCATCATCATCATCATCATCATCATCATCATCTCAACGATTACCAGAAAACTATACAGGGAGAAGCTGTTGAATATTTTGAAACTAATTTGACTGGTTGCTGTTGCTGCCACCCAGTCAAATTAGATTCAAGATATTCAATAGCAACATGCGAGTAGCCAACATGGGCAATGGGGAGGTTTTTATTTATGGAAAGTGCAACTCATTTAGGGATGACATGGGAGGCGTTTGACACTCCACAAACTGGTGGGGTCCGAGGTTTGGCCGGAAAATTTTGAAAATTAGATTCGCTGAGACCGCAGACATTCTGATTGATAAATCACATTTTGAACCTTTTGCAAACTTTGTCCATACTTTACATGACATCTCTCATCTGGTCTGGCGGGTCGAGATAATATTTGTAACGAACCAATTTGATCTACTAGGAACAATTTTATTTAGATATGTTATAAGCATAACATCATTTTGTCGGAGGGGAACCCTTTTCAGATAAATTGCTAAAGAAATTCTGCTTGTAATGGGTGGGGTTTGTGCCCTCGACAAAGAATTTTAAACATAAACACACGCAATGAAATTAATACTTTGAACCCGAGAAACAAAATACGAAATCTTATTGACAGCAAAGAAAATGTATGCTGTCAAAAAGTTTAAATCTAGAATGGCTTCTAGTCATTTTGTTTCAAAATATGAAATAGCTTATAGTGTAACATAATAGTTTGCTCATGGGTTAAAGATATTAAACAATTTAATTTTACTTAGCTATCTATTGCAATGGTCTACAATATGGTCTACAATATGGGGTGGATGGGTGTGGTAGGGTGGCGGGATGGTGGAGATATGGTTCGTGTCTGCCTTCATGACTGCAAAGAGTCGTAAATTCCAACAGTTAAAGGATAAAGGAAATGGGTGTGTGATTCAATGAAACTGGCCCGCAATCCGCAATCGGTTGAGTCCGCAAACACTGATATTCTGTTCCACACCTCCACCCTGCAGCTGGTAGGTTTGGGGCAGAGCCTAATCATGCAGTCCTCAATCATATGGGTAACTCACATACAAAATTTGATTACATTTCGGCCAATAGTTTTGGAGGAGATGCCCGAGGTTCCACACATTGCCAAACTATAAATGGAACGTCTATGACTGAGCGTATATACAGAGGCAGACAGGCTAGGATTTCTTTGCTTGGTTGAAGGGTAAATCATGAAAACCATCATAGTCTGTAGGAATGTATCAACATTTAGCTGCTGAAGGCTGAATATCTTTCGTTGTCGGCACGATAAAAAGCTAAAATGTCAGAGATGGATTATGGGTGGCAAATTCTAGCATCTGAATGGTTAGGATACTATAGGCCGAGATTTCATTTTAGAAATGTAATCTAGACCGTTTGATTGTCTGAATAACCTATGCGCTAAACAAGCAGCAGGTGCGAGAGCCGGTATGCCGAGTGAAAGATGGACTTGAGAAGGATACATGAGGGATTGTAATAGAATGATCCTGTATGCCGAGTGAAAGATGGACTTGAGAAGGAGACATGAGGGATTGTAATAGAATGATCCTGTATGCCGAGTCAAAGATGGACTTGAGAAGGATACATGAGGGATTGTAAGAGAACATGAACCTGTATGCCGAGTGAAAGATGGACTTGAGAAGGACACATGCGGGATTGTAAGAGAACATGATCCTGTATGCCGAGTGAAAGATGGACTTGAGGATGATACATGCGGGATTGTAAGAGAACATGATCCTGTATGCCGAGTGAAAGATGGACTTGAGAAGGATACATGAGGGATTGTAAGAGAAAGGAGCCTGCATGCCGAGTGAAAGATGGACTTGAGAAGGATACATGAGGGATTGTAAGAGAACATGATCCTGTATGCCGATTGAAAGATGGACTTGAGAAGGATACATGAGGGATTGTAAGATAGCATGATCCTGTATGCCGAGTGAAAGATGGAATTGAGAAGGATACATGCGGGATTGTAAGAGAACATGATCCTGTATGCCGAGTGAAAGATGGACTTGAGAAGGATACATGAGGGATTGTAAGAGAATGATCCTGTATGCCGAGTGAAAGATGGACTTGAGAAGGATACATGAGGGATTGTAAGAGAATGATCCTGTATGCCGAGTGAAAGATGGACTTGAGAAGGATACATGCGCGATTGTAAGAGAGCATGATCCTGTATGCCGAGTGAAAGATGGACTTGAGAAGGATACATGAGGGATTGTAAGAGAATGATCCTGTATGCCGAGTGAAAGATGGGCTTGAGAAGGATACATGAGGGATTGTAAGAGATTGATCCTGTATACCGAGTCAAAGATGGACTTGAGAAGGATACATGTGGGATTGTAAGAGAACATGATCCTGTATGCCAAGTGAAAGATGGACTTGAGAAGGATACATGCGCGATTGTAAGAGAGCATGATCCTGCATGCCGAGTGAAAGATGGACTTGAGAAGGATACATGAGGGATTGTAAGAGAACATGATCCTGTATGCCGAGTGAAAGATGGACTTGAGAAGGATACATGGGGGATTGTAAGAGATCCTGATCCTGTATGCCGAGTGAAAGATGGACTTGAGGATGATACATGAGGGATTGTAAGAGAACATGATCCTGTATGTCGAGTGAAAGATAGACTTGAGAAAGATACATGAGGGATTGTAAGAGAGCATGATCCTGTATGCCGATTGAAAGATGGACTTGAGAAGGATACATGAGCGATTGTAAGAGAACATGATCCTGTATGCCGAGTGAAAGATGGACTTGAGAAAGATACATGAGCGATTGTAAGAGAACATGATCCTGTATGCCGAGTGAAAGATGGACTTGAGAAGGATACATGAGCGATTGTAAGAGAACATGATCCTGTATGCCGATTGAAAGATGGACTTGAGAAGGATACATGAGCGATTGTAAGAGAACATGATCGTGTATGCCGATTGAAAGATGGACTTGAGAAAGATACATGAGCGATTGTAAGAGAACATGATCCTGTATGCCGAGTGAAAGATGGACTTGAGGAGGATACATGAGGGATTGTAACAGAACATGATCCTGTATGCCGAGTGAAAGATGGAATTGAGAAGGATACACGAGGGATTGCAAGAGAACATGATCCTGTATGCCGAGTGAAAGATGGACTTGAGAAAGATACATGTGTAATTGTAAGGGAACATGATGCTGTATGCTGAGAGAAAGATGGATTTGAGAAGGATACATGCGGGATTGAAAGAGCACATGATCCTGTATGCCGAGTGAAAGATGGACTTGAGAAGGAAACTGTGCGATTGTAAGAAAACATGATCCTGTATTCCAAGTCAAAGATGGACTTGAGAAAGATACATGCGGGATTGTACGAGAACATGAACCTGTATGCCGAGTGAAAGGTGGACTTGAGAAGGATACTTGCTGGATTGTAAGAGAAAAGAGCCTGCATGCCGAGTGAAAGATGGACTTGAGAAGGATACATGAGGGATTGTAAGAGAACATGATCCTGTATGCCGAGTGAAAAATGGACTTGAGAAGATTACATGTGGAATTGTAAGAGAACATGATCCTGTATGCCGAGTGAAAGATGGACTTGAGAAGGATACATGAGCGATTGTAAGAGAAACTATCCTGCATGCCGAGTGAAAGATGGACTTGAGAAGGATACATGAGGGATTGTAAGAAAACATGATCCTGTATGCCAAGTGAAAGATGGACTTGAGAAGGATACATGCGGGATTGTAAGAGAACCGGAACCTGTATGCTGAGTGAAAGATGGAATTGAGAAGGTTACATGAGGGATTGTAAGAGAAAGGAACCTTTATGCCGAGTGAAAGATGGACTTGAGAAGGATACCTGAGGGATTGAAAAGAGAACATGATCATGTATGCCGAGTGAAAGATGGACTTGAGAAGGATACCTGAGGGATTGAAAAGAGAACATGATCCTGTATGCCGAGGGAAAGATGGACTTGAGAAGATTACATGTGGGATTGTAAGAGAACATGAACCTGTATGCCGAGTGAAAGATGGACATGAGAAGGATACGTTGTGGGATTGTAAGAGAACATGATCCTGTATGCCGAGTGAAAGATGGACTTGTGAAGGATACATGCGGGATTGTAAGAGAACATGATCCTGTATGCCGAGTGAAAGATGGGCTTGAGAAGGATACATGAGGGATTGTAATAGAACATAATCATGTATGCCGAGTGAAAGATGGACTTGAGAAGGATACATGAGGGATTGTAAGAGAAACTATCCTGCATGCCGAGTGAAAGATGGACTTGTGAAGGATACATGAGGGATTGTAAGAGAACATGATCATGTATGCCGAGTGAAAGATGGACTTGAGAAGGATACATGAGGGATTGTAAGAGAAAAGAACCTGTATGCTGAGTGAATGATGGACTTGAGAAGGATACATGATGGATAGTAAGAAAACATGATCATGTATGCCGAGTGAAAGATGGACTTGAGATGATTACATGTGGGATTGTAAGAGAACATGATCCTGTATGCCGAGTGAAAGATGGAAATGAGAAAGACACATGAGGGATTGTAAGAGAAACGAGCCTGCATGCTGAGTGAAAGATGGACTTGAGAAGGATACATGAATGACGGATAGTAAGAGAACATGATCATGTATGCCGAGTGAAAGATGGACTTGAGAAGGATACATGAGGGATTGTAAGAGAAACGAGCCTGCATGCCGAGTGAAAGATGGACTTGAGAAGGATACATTACGGATTGTAAGAGAACATGATCCCATGTGCCGAGTGAAAGATGGACTTGGGAAGGATACATATGGGAGTGTGAGAGAACATGAACCTGTATGCCGAGTGAAAGATGGACTTGTGAAGGATACATGCGGGATTGTAAGAGAACATGATCCTGTATGCCGAGTGAAAGATGGACTTGAGAAGGATACATGAGGGATTGTAAGAGAATGATACTGTATGCCGAGTGAAAGATGGACTTGAGAAGGATACATGAGGGATTGTAAGAGAATGATCCTGTATGCCGAGTGAAAGATGGACTTGAGAAGGATACATGCGCGATTGTAAGAGAGCATGATCCTGTATGCCGAGTGAAAGATGGACTTGAGAAGGATACATGAGGGATTGTAAGAGAATGATCCTGTATGCCGAGTGAAAGATGGGCTTGAGAAGGATACATGAGGGATTGTAAGAGATTGATCCTGTATACCGAGTCAAAGATGGACTTGAGAAGGATACATGTGGGATTGTAAGAGAACATGATCCTGTATGCCAAGTGAAAGATGGACTTGAGAAGGATACATGCGCGATTGTAAGAGAGCATGATCCTGCATGCCGAGTGAAAGATGGACTTGAGAAGGATACATGAGGGATTGTAAGAGAACATGATCCTGTATGCCGAGTGAAAGATGGACTTGAGAAGGATACATGGGGGATTGTAAGAGATCCTGATCCTGTATGCCGAGTGAAAGATGGACTTGAGGATGATACATGAGGGATTGTAAGAGAACATGATCCTGTATGTCGAGTGAAAGATAGACTTGAGAAAGATACATGAGGGATTGTAAGAGAGCATGATCCTGTATGCCGATTGAAAGATGGACTTGAGAAGGATACATGAGCGATTGTAAGAGAACATGATCCTGTATGCCGAGTGAAAGATGGACTTGAGAAAGATACATGAGCGATTGTAAGAGAACATGATCCTGTATGCCGAGTGAAAGATGGACTTGAGAAGGATACATGAGCGATTGTAAGAGAACATGATCCTGTATGCCGATTGAAAGATGGACTTGAGAAGGATACATGAGCGATTGTAAGAGAACATGATCGTGTATGCCGATTGAAAGATGGACTTGAGAAAGATACATGAGCGATTGTAAGAGAACATGATCCTGTATGCCGAGTGAAAGATGGACTTGAGGAGGATACATGAGGGATTGTAACAGAACATGATCCTGTATGCCGAGTGAAAGATGGAATTGAGAAGGATACACGAGGGATTGCAAGAGAACATGATCCTGTATGCCGAGTGAAAGATGGACTTGAGAAAGATACATGTGTAATTGTAAGGGAACATGATGCTGTATGCTGAGAGAAAGATGGATTTGAGAAGGATACATGCGGGATTGAAAGAGCACATGATCCTGTATGCCGAGTGAAAGATGGACTTGAGAAGGAAACTGTGCGATTGTAAGAAAACATGATCCTGTATTCCAAGTCAAAGATGGACTTGAGAAAGATACATGCGGGATTGTACGAGAACATGAACCTGTATGCCGAGTGAAAGGTGGACTTGAGAAGGATACTTGCTGGATTGTAAGAGAAAAGAGCCTGCATGCCGAGTGAAAGATGGACTTGAGAAGGATACATGAGGGATTGTAAGAGAACATGATCCTGTATGCCGAGTGAAAAATGGACTTGAGAAGATTACATGTGGAATTGTAAGAGAACATGATCCTGTATGCCGAGTGAAAGATGGACTTGAGAAGGATACATGAGCGATTGTAAGAGAAACTATCCTGCATGCCGAGTGAAAGATGGACTTGAGAAGGATACATGAGGGATTGTAAGAAAACATGATCCTGTATGCCAAGTGAAAGATGGACTTGAGAAGGATACATGCGGGATTGTAAGAGAACCGGAACCTGTATGCTGAGTGAAAGATGGAATTGAGAAGGTTACATGAGGGATTGTAAGAGAAAGGAACCTTTATGCCGAGTGAAAGATGGACTTGAGAAGGATACCTGAGGGATTGAAAAGAGAACATGATCATGTATGCCGAGTGAAAGATGGACTTGAGAAGGATACCTGAGGGATTGAAAAGAGAACATGATCCTGTATGCCGAGGGAAAGATGGACTTGAGAAGATTACATGTGGGATTGTAAGAGAACATGAACCTGTATGCCGAGTGAAAGATGGACATGAGAAGGATACGTTGTGGGATTGTAAGAGAACATGATCCTGTATGCCGAGTGAAAGATGGACTTGTGAAGGATACATGCGGGATTGTAAGAGAACATGATCCTGTATGCCGAGTGAAAGATGGGCTTGAGAAGGATACATGAGGGATTGTAATAGAACATAATCATGTATGCCGAGTGAAAGATGGACTTGAGAAGGATACATGAGGGATTGTAAGAGAAACTATCCTGCATGCCGAGTGAAAGATGGACTTGTGAAGGATACATGAGGGATTGTAAGAGAACATGATCATGTATGCCGAGTGAAAGATGGACTTGAGAAGGATACATGAGGGATTGTAAGAGAAAAGAACCTGTATGCTGAGTGAATGATGGACTTGAGAAGGATACATGATGGATAGTAAGAAAACATGATCATGTATGCCGAGTGAAAGATGGACTTGAGATGATTACATGTGGGATTGTAAGAGAACATGATCCTGTATGCCGAGTGAAAGATGGAAATGAGAAAGACACATGAGGGATTGTAAGAGAAACGAGCCTGCATGCTGAGTGAAAGATGGACTTGAGAAGGATACATGAATGAGGGATAGTAAGAGAACATGATCATGTATGCCGAGTGAAAGATGGACTTGAGAAGGATACATGAGGGATTGTAAGAGAAACGAGCCTGCATGCCGAGTGAAAGATGGACTTGAGAAGGATACATTACGGATTGTAAGAGAACATGATCCCATGTGCCGAGTGAAAGATGGACTTGGGAAGGATACATATGGGAGTGTGAGAGAACATGAACCTGTATGCCGTGTGAAGGATGGACTTGAGAAGGATACATGAGGGATTGTAATAGAACATGATCCTGTATGCCGAGTGAAAGATGGACTTGAGAAGGATACATGAGGGATTGTAAGAGAACATGATCCTGTATGCTGAGTGAAAGATGGACTTGAGAAGGATACATGAGCGATTGTAAGAGAACATGATCATGTATACCGAGTGAAAGATGGACTTGAGAAGGATACATGAGGGATTGTAAGAGAACATGATCCTGTATGCCGAGTGAAAGATGGACTTGAGAAGGATACATGAGGGATTGTACGAGAAACGAGCCTGCATGCCGAGTGAAAGATGGACTTGAGAAGGATACATGAGGGATTGTCAGAAAACATGATCCTGTATGCCAAGTGAAAGATGGACTTGAGAAGGATACATGCGGGATTGTAAGAGAACAGGAACCTGTATGCTGAGTGAAAGATGGAATTGAGAAGGTTACATGAGGGATTGTAAGAGAAAGGAACCTTTATGCCGAGTGAAAGATGGACTTGAGAAGGATACCTGAGGGATTGAAAAGAGAACATGATCCTGTATGCCGAGTGAAAGATGGACTTGAGAAGATTACATGTGGGATTGTAAGAGAACAGGAACCTGTATGCCGAGTGAAAGATGGACATGAGAAGGATACGTTGTGGGATTGTAAGAGAACATGATCCTGTATGCCGAGTGAAAGATGGACTTGTGAAGGATACATGCGGGATTGTAAGAGAACATGATCCTGTATGCCGAGTGAAAGATGGGCTTGAGAAGGATACATGAGGGATTGTAAGGGAAACTATCATGCATGCCGAGTGAAAGATGGACTTGAGAAGGATACATGAGGGATTGTAAGAGAAACTATCCTGCATGCCGAGTGAAAGATGGACTTGTGAAGGATACATGAGGGATTGTAAGAGAACATGATCATGTATGCCGAGTGATAGATGGACTTGAGAAGGATACATGAGGGATTGTAAGAGAAAAGAACCTGTATGCTGAGTGAATGATGGACTTGAGAAAGATACATGTGGGATTGTAAGAGAACATGAACTTGTATGCTAAGTGAATGATGGACTTGAGAAGGATACATGATGGATAGTAAGAGAACATGATCATGTATGCCGAGTGAAAGATGGACTTGAGAAGATTACATGTGGGATTGTAAGAGAACATGATCCTGTATGCCGAGTGAAAGATGGACATGAGAAAGATACATGAGGGACTGTAAGAGAAACGAGCCTGCAGGCTGAGTGAAAGATGGACTTGAGAAGGATACATGAGGGATTGTAAGAGAAACGAGCCTGCATGCCGAGTGAAAGATGGACTTGAGAAGGATACATTACGGATTGTAAGAGAACATGATCCCATGTGCCGAGTGAAAGATGGACATGGGAAGGATACATACGGGATTGTAAGAGAACATGAACCTGTATGCCGTGTGAAGGATGGACTTGAGAAGGATACATGAGGGATTGTAATAGAACATGATCCTGTATGCCGAGTGAAAGATGGACTTGAGAAGGATACATGAGGGATTGTAAGAGAACATGTTCCTGTATGCTGAGTGAAAGATGGACTTGAGAAGGATACATGAGAATTTGTAAGAGAACATGATCCTGTATGCCGTGTGAAAGATGGACATGAGAAGGTTACATGAGGGATTGTAAGAGAACCTGAACCTGTATGCTGAGTGAAAGATGGACTTGTGAAGGACCCATGCGGGATTGTAAGAGAACATGATCATGTATGCCGATAGAAAGATGGACTTGAGAAGGATACATGAGAGATTGTAATAGAACATGATCCTGTATGTCGAGTGAAAGATGGACATGAGAAGGATACATGAGGGATTGTAAGAAAACATGATCCTGTATGCCAAGTGAAAGATGGACTTGAGAAGGATACATGCGGGATTGTAAGAGAAAGGAACCTTTATGCCGAGTGAAAGATGGACTTGAGAAGGATACCTGAGGGATTGAAAAGAGAACATGATCCTGTATGCCGAGTGAACGATGGACTTGAGAAGGATACATGAGGGATTGTACGAGAAACGAGCCTGCATGCCGAGTGAAAGATGGACTTGAGAAGGATACATGAGGGATTGTCAGAAAACATGATCCTGTATGCCAAGTGAAAGATGGACTTGAGAAGGATACATGCGGGATTGTAAGAGAACAGGAACCTGTATGCTGAGTGAAAGATGGAATTGAGAAGGTTAAATGAGGGATTGTAAGAGAAAGGAACCTTTATGCCGAGTGAAAGATGGACTTGAGAAGGATACCTGAGGGATTGAAAAGAGAACATGATCCTGTATGCCGAGTGAAAGATGGACTTGAGAAGATTACATGTGGGATTGTAAGAGAACAGGAACCTGTATGCCGAGTGAAAGATGGACATGAGAAGGATACGTTGTGGGATTGTGAGAGAACATGATCCTGTATGCCGAGTGAAAGATGGACTTGTGAAGGATACATGCGGGATTGTAAGAGAACATGATCCTGTATGCCGAGTGAAAGATGGGCTTGAGAAGGATACATGAGGGATTGTAAGAGAAACTATCATGCATGCCGAGTGAAAGATGGACTTGAGAAGGATACATGAGGGATTGTAAGAGAAACTATCATGCATGCCGAGTGAAAGATGGACTTGTGAAGGATACATGAGGGATTGTAAGAGAACATGAGCATGTATGCCGAGTGATAGATGGACTTGAGAAGGATACATGAGGGATTGTAAGAGAAAAGAACCTGTATGCTGAGTGAATGATGGACTTGAGAAAGATACATGTGGGATTGTAAGAGAACATGAACTTGTATGCTGAGTGAATGATGGACTTGAGAAGGATGCATGATGGATAGTAAGAGAACATGATCATGTATGCCGAGTGAAAGATGGACTTGAGAAGATTACATGTGGGATTGTAAGAGAACATGATCCTGTATGCCGAGTGAAAGATGGACATGAGAAAGATACATGAGGGACTGTAAGAGAAACGAGCCTGCAGGCTGAGTGAAAGATGGACTTGAGAAGGATACATGAGGGATTGTAAGAGAAACGAGCCTGCATGCCGAGTGAAAGATGGACTTGAGAAGGATACATTACGGATTGTAAGAGAACATGATCCCATGTGCCGAGTGAAAGATGGACATGGGAAGGATACATACGGGATTGTAAGAGAACATGAACCTGTATGCCGTGTGAAGGATGGACTTGAGAAGGATACATGAGGGATTGTAATAGAACATGATCCTGTATGCCGAGTGAAAGATGGACTTGAGAAGGATACATGAGGGTTTGTAAGAGAACATGATCCTGTATGCTGAGTGAAAGATGGACTTGAGAAGGATACATGAGAATTTGTAAGAGAACATGATCCTGTATGCCGTGTGAAAGATGGACATGAGAAGGTTACATGAGGGATTGTAAGAGAACCTGAACCTGTATGCTGAGTGAAAGATGGACTTGTGAAGGACCCATGCGGGATTGTAAGAGAACATGATCATGTATGCCGATAGAAAGATGGACTTGAGAAGGATACATGAGGGATTGTAATAGAACATGATCCTGTATGTCGAGTGAAAGATGGACATGAGAAGGATACATGAGGGATTGTAAGAAAACATGATCCTGTATGCCAAGTGAAAGATGGACTTGAGAAGGATACATGCGGGATTGTAAGAGAAAGGAACCTTTATGCCGAGTGAAAGATGGACTTGAGAAGGATACCTGAGGGATTGAAAAGAGAACATGATCCTGTATGCCGAGTGAAAGATGGACTTGAGAAGATTACATGTGGGATTGTAAGAGAACATGAACCTGTATGCCGAGTGAAAGATGGACATGAGAAGGATACGTTGTGGGATTGTAAGAGAACATGATCCTGTCCTGTATGCCGAGTGAAAGATGGACTTGTGAAGGATACATGCGGGATTGTAAGAGAACATGATCCTGTATGCCGAGTGAAAGATGGGCTTGAGAAGGATACATGAGGGATTGTAAGAGAAACTATCATGCATGCCGAGTGAAAGATGGACTTGAGAAGGATACATGAGGGATTGTAAGAGAAACTATCATGCATGCCGAGTGAAAGATGGACTTGTGAAGGATACATGAGGGATTGTAAGAGAACATGATCATGTATGCCGAGTGAAAGATGGACTTGAGAAGGATACATGAGGGATTGTAAGAGAAAAGAACCTGTATGCTGAGTGAATGATGGACTTGAGAAAGAACCATGTGGGATTGTAAGAGAACATGAACCTGTATGCTGAGTGAATGATGGACTTGAGAAGGATACATGATGGATAGTAAGAGAACATGATCATATATGCCGAGTGAAAGATGGACTTGAGAAGATTACATGTGGGATTGTAAGAGAACATGATCCTGTATGCCGAGTGAAAGATGGACATGAGAAAGATACATGAGGGATTGTAAGAGAAACGAGCCTGCATGCTGAGTGAAAGATGGACTTGAGAAGGATACATGAATGAGGGATAGTAAGAGAACATGATCATGTATGCCGAGTGAAAGATGGACTTGAGAAGGATACATGAGGGATTGTAAGAGAAACGAGCCTGCATGCCGAGTGAAAGATGGACTTGAGAAGGATACATTACGGATTGTAAGAGAACATGATCCCATGTGCCGAGTGAAAGATGGACTTGGGAAGGATACATATGGGATTGTAAGAGAACATGAACCTGTATGCCATGTGAAGGATGGACTTGAGAAGGATACATGAGGGATTGTAATAGAACATGATCCTGTATGCCGAGTGAAAGATGGACTTGAGAAGGATACATGAGGGATTGTAAGAGAACATGATCCTGTATGCTGAGTGAAAGATGGACTTGAGAAGGATACGTGAGAATTTGTAAGAGAACATGATCCTGTATGCCGTGTGAAAGATGGACATGAGAAGGTTACATGAGGGATTGTAAGAAAACATGATCCTGTATGCCGAGTGAAAGATGGACTGGAGAAGATTACATGTGGGATTGTAAGAGAACATGATCCTGTATGCTGAGTGAAAGATGGACTTGTGAAGGACCCATGCGGGATTGTAAGAGAACATGATCATGTATGCCGATTGAAAGATGGACTTGAGAAGGATACATGAGGGATTGTAATAGAACATGATCCTGTATGTCGAGTGAAAGATGGACATGAGAAGGATACATGAGGGATTGAAAAGAGAACATGATCCTGTATGCCGAGTGAAAGATGGGCTTGAGAAGGATACATGAGGGATTGTAAGAGAACATGATCCTGTATGCCGAGTGAAAGATAGACTTGAGAAAGATACATGTGGGATTGTAAGAGAACATGATCCTGTATGCCGAGTGACAGATGGACTTGAGAAGGATACATGAGGGATTGTAAGAAAACATGATCATGTATGCCGAGTGAAAGATGGACTGGAGAAGATTACATGTGGGATTGTAAGAGAACCTGAACCTGTTTGCTGAGTGAAAGATGGACTTGTGAAGGACGCATGAGAAGGATACGTTGTGGGATTGTAAGAGAACATGATCCTGTCCTGTATGCCGAGTGAAAGATGGACTTGTGAAGGATACATGCGGGATTGTAAGAGAACATGATCCTGTATGCCGAGTGAAAGATGGGCTTGAGATGGATACATGAGGGATTGTAAGAGAAACTATCATGCATGCCGAGTGAAAGATGGACTTGAGAAGGATACATGAGGGATTGTAAGAGAAACTATCATGCATGCCGAGTGAAAGATGGACTTGTGAAGGATACATGAGGGATTGTAAGAGAACATGATCATGTATGCCGAGTGAAAGATGGACTTGAGAAGGATACATGAGGGATTGTAAGAGAAAAGAACCTGTATGCTGAGTGAATGATGGACTTGAGAAGGATACATGATGGATAGTAAGAGAACATGATCATATATGCCGAGTGAAAGATGGACTTGAGAAGATTACATGTGGGATTGTAAGAGAACATGATCCTGTATGCCGAGTGAAAGATGGACATGAGAAAGATACATGAGGGATTGTAAGAGAAACGAGCCTGCATGCTGAGTGAAAGATGGACTTGAGAAGGATACATGAATGAGGGATAGTAAGAGAACATGATCATGTATGCCGAGTGAAAGATGGACTTGAGAAGGATACATGAGGGATTGTAAGAGAAACGAGCCTGCATGCCGAGTGAAAGATGGACTTGAGAAGGATACATTACGGATTGTAAGAGAACATGATCCCATGTGCCGAGTGAAAGATGGACTTGGGAAGGATACATATGGGATTGTAAGAGAACATGAACCTGTATGCCATGTGAAGGATGGACTTGAGAAGGATACATGAGGGATTGTAATAGAACATGATCCTGTATGCCGAGTGAAAGATGGACTTGAGAAGGATACATGAGGGATTGTAAGAGAACATGATCCTGTATGCTGAGTGAAAGATGGACTTGAGAAGGATACGTGAGAATTTGTAAGAGAACATGATCCTGTATGCCGTGTGAAAGATGGACATGAGAAGGTTACATGAGGGATTGTAAGAAAACATGATCCTGTATGCCGAGTGAAAGATGGACTGGAGAAGATTACATGTGGGATTGTAAGAGAACATGATCCTGTATGCTGAGTGAAAGATGGACTTGTGAAGGACCCATGCGGGATTGTAAGAGAACATGATCATGTATGCCGATTGAAAGATGGACTTGAGAAGGATACATGAGGGATTGTAATAGAACATGATCCTGTATGTCGAGTGAAAGATGGACATGAGAAGGATACATGAGGGATTGAAAAGAGAACATGATCCTGTATGCCGAGTGAAAGATGGGCTTGAGAAGGATACATGAGGGATTGTAAGAGAACATGATCCTGTATGCCGAGTGAAAGATAGACTTGAGAAAGATACATGTGGGATTGTAAGAGAACATGATCCTGTATGCCGAGTGACAGATGGACTTGAGAAGGATACATGAGGGATTGTAAGAAAACATGATCATGTATGCCGAGTGAAAGATGGACTGGAGAAGATTACATGTGGGATTGTAAGAGAACATGATCCTGTATGCCGAGTGAAAGATGGACATGAGAAGGATACATGAGCGATTGTAAGAGAAAAGAACTTGTATGCTGAGTGAATGATGGACTTGAGAAGGATACATGAGGGATTGTAATAGAACATGATCCAGTATGCCGAGTGAAAGATGGACTTGAGAAGGATACATGAGGGATTGTAAGAGAACATGATCTTGTATGCTGAGTGAAAGATGGACTTGAGAAGGATACGTGAGAATTTGTAAGAGAACATGATCCTGTATGCCGTGTGAAAGATGGACTTGAGAAGGTTACATGAGGGATTGTAAGAGAACCTGAACCTGTTTGCTGAGTGAAAGATGGACTTGTGAAGGACCCATGCGGTATTGTAAGAGAACATGATCCTGTATGCCGAGTAAAAGATGGGCTTGAGAAGGATACATGAGGGATTGTAAGAGAAACTATCCTGCATGCCGAGTGAAAGTTGGACTTGAGAAGGATATATGAAGGATTGTAAGAAAACATGATCCTTTATGCCGAGTGAAAGATGGACTTGAGAAGAATACATGTGGGATTGTACAGAACATGATCATGTATGCCAAGTGAAAGATGGACTTGAGAAGGATACCTGAGGGATTGTAAGAGAACATGATCCTGTATACCGAGTGAAAGATGGACTGGAGAATATTACATGTGGGATTGTAAGAGAACATGAACTTGTATGCCGAGTGAAAGATGGACATGAGAAGGATACATGTGGGATTGTAAGAGAACATGATCCTGTATGCCGAGTGAAAGATGGACTTGTGAAGGACACATGCGGGATTGTAAGAGAACATGATCCTGTATGCCGAGTAAAAGATGGGCTTGACAAGGATACATGAGGGAGTGTAAGAGAAACTATCCTGCATGCCGAGTGAAAGATGGACTTGAGAAGGATATATGAAGGATTGTAAGAAAACATGATCCTGTATGCCGAGTGAAAGATGGACTGGAGAAGATTACATGTGGGATTGTAAGAGAACATGATCCTGTATGCCGAGTGAAAGATGGACATGAGAAGGATACATGAGGGATTGTAAGAGAACATGATCCTGTATGCCGAGTGAAAGATGGACTTGAGAAGAATACATGAGGGATTGTAAGAGAAACTATCATGCATGCCGAGTGAAAGATGGACTTGAGAAGGATACATGAGGGATTGTAAGAGAACATGATCCTGTATGCCGAGTGAAAGATGGACTTGAGAAGGATACATGAGGGATTGTAAGAGAACATGATCCTATATGCCGAGTGAAAGATGGACTTGAGAAGGATACATGAGGGATTGTAAGAGAACATGATCATGTATGCCGAGTGAAAGATGGACTTGAGAAGAATACATGTGGGATTGTAAGAGAACATGATCATGTATGCCGAGTGAAAGATGGACTTGAGAAGGATACATGAGGGATTGTAAGAGAACATGAACCTGTATGCCGAGTGAAAGATGGACATGAGAAGGATACATGTGGGATTGTAAGAGAACATGAACCTGTATGCCGAGTGAAAGATGGACATGAGAAGGATACATGTGGGATTGTAAGAGAACATGATCCTGTATGCCGAGTGAAAGATGGACTTGAGAAGAATACATGTGGGATTGTAAGAGAACATGATCATGTATGCCGAGTGAAAGATGGACATGAGAAGGATACATGTGGGATTGTAAGAGAACATGATCCTGTATGCCGAGTGAAAGATGGACTTGAGAAGAATACATGGGGGATTGTAAGAGAACATGATCCTGTATGCCGAGTGAAAGATGGACTTGAGAAGGATACATGAGGGATTGTAAGAGAAAAGAACTTGTATGCCGAGTGAAAGATGGACTTGAGAAGAATACATGGGGGATTGTAAGAGAACATGATCCTGTATGCCGAGTGAAAGATGGACTTGAGAAGAATACATGTGGGATTGTAAGAGAACATGAACCTGCATGCCGAGTGAAAGATGGACTTGAGAAGGATACATGAGGGATTGTAAGAAAACATGATCCTGTATGCCAAGTGAAAGATGGACTTGAGAAGGATACATGCGGATTGTAAGAGAACCGGAACCTGTATGCTGAGTGAAAGATGGACTTGAGAAGGATACCTGAGGGATTGAAAAGAGAACATGATCCTGTATGCCGAGTGAAAGATGGACTTGAGAGGATTACATGTGGGATTGTAAGAGAACATGAACCTGTATGCCGAGTGAAAGATGGACATGAGAAGATACGTTGTGGGATTGTAAGAGAACATGATCCTGTATGCCGAGTGAAAGATGGACTTGTGAAGGATACATGCGGGATTGTAAGAGAACATGATCCTGTATGCCGAGTGAAAGATGGGCTTGAGAAGGATACATGAGGGATTGTAAGAGAAACTATCCTGCATGCCGAGTGAAAGATGGACTTGAGAAGGATACGTGAGGGATTGTAAGAAAACATGATCATGTATGCCGAGTGAAAGATGGACTTGAGAAAGATACATGTGGGATTGTAAGAGAACATGATCCTGTATGCCGAGTGAAAGATGGACTTGAGAAGGATACATGAGGGATTGTAAGAGAACATGATCCTGTATGCTGAGTGAAAGATGGACTGGAGAAGATTACATGTGGGATTGTAAGAGAACATGATCCTGTATGCCGAGTGAAAGATGGACATGAGAAGGATACATGAGCGATTGTAAGAGAAAAGAACTTGTATGCTGAGTGAATGATGGACTTGAGAAGGATACATGAGCGATTGTAAGAGAAAAGAACTTGTATGCTGAGTGAATGATGGACTTGAGAAGGATACATGCGGGATTGTAAGAGAACATGATCCTGTATGCCGAGTGAAAGATGGACTTGAGAAGGATACATGAGGGATTGTAAGAGAACATGATCATGTATGCCGAGTGAAAGATGGACTTGAGAAGGATACATGAGGGATTGTAAGAGAAAAGAACTTGTATGCTGAGTGAATGATGGACTTGAGAAGGATACATGAGCGATTGTAAGAGAACATGATCCTGTATGCCGAGTGATAGATGGACTTGAGAAGGATACATGATGGATAGTAAGAGAACATGATCATGTATGCCGAGTGAAAGATGGACTTGAGAAGATTACATGTGGGATTGTAAGAGAACATGATCCTGTATGCCGAGTGAAAGATGGACATGAGAAAGATACATGAGGGATTGTAAGAGAAACGAGCCTGCATGCTGAGTGAAAGATGGACTTGAGAAGGATACATGAGGGATAGTAAGAGAACATGATCCTGTATGCCGAGTGAAAGATGGACTTGAGAAGGATACGTGAGGGATTGTAAGAAAACATGATCATGTATGCCGAGTGAAAGATGGACTTGAGAAAGATACATGTGGGATTGTAAGAGAACATGATCCTGTATGCCGAGTGAAAGATGGACTTGAGAAGGATACATGAGGGATTGTAAGAGAACATGATCCTGTATGCTGAGTGAAAGATGGACTGGAGAAGATTACATGTGGGATTGTAAGAGAACATGATCCTGTATGCCGAGTGAAAGATGGACATGAGAAGGATACATGAGCGATTGTAAGAGAAAAGAACTTGTATGCTGAGTGAATGATGGACTTGAGAAGGATACATGAGCGATTGTAAGAGAAAAGAACTTGTATGCTGAGTGAATGATGGACTTGAGAAGGATACATGCGGGATTGTAAGAGAACATGATCCTGTATGCCGAGTGAAAGATGGACTTGAGAAGGATACATGAGGGATTGTAAGAGAACATGATCATGTATGCCGAGTGAAAGATGGACTTGAGAAGGATACATGAGGGATTGTAAGAGAAAAGAACTTGTATGCTGAGTGAATGATGGACTTGAGAAGGATACATGAGCGATTGTAAGAGAACATGATCCTGTATGCCGAGTGATAGATGGACTTGAGAAGGATACATGATGGATAGTAAGAGAACATGATCATGTATGCCGAGTGAAAGATGGACTTGAGAAGATTACATGTGGGATTGTAAGAGAACATGATCCTGTATGCCGAGTGAAAGATGGACATGAGAAAGATACATGAGGGATTGTAAGAGAAACGAGCCTGCATGCTGAGTGAAAGATGGACTTGAGAAGGATACATGAGGGATAGTAAGAGAACATGATCCTGTATGCCGAGTGAAAGATGGACTTGAAAAGGATACATGAGGGATTGTAAGAGAACATGATCCTGTATGCTGAGTGAAAGATGGACTTGAGAAAGATACATGTGGGATTGTAAGAGAACATGATCCTGTATGCCGAGTGAAAGATGGACTTGAGAAGGATACATGAGGGATTGTAAGAGAACATGATCCTGTATGCTGAGTGAAAGATGGACTGGAGAAGATTACATGTGGGATTGTAAGAGAACATGATCCTGTATGCCGAGTGAAAGATGGACATGAGAAGGATACATGAGCGATTGTAAGAGAAAAGAACTTGTATGCTGAGTGAATGATGGACTTGAGAAGGATACATGAGCGATTGTAAGAGAAAAGAACTTGTATGCTGAGTGAATGATGGACTTGAGAAGGATACATGCGGGATTGTAAGAGAACATGATCCTGTATGCCGAGTGAAAGATGGACTTGAGAAGGATACATGAGGGATTGTAAGAGAACATGATCATGTATGCCGAGTGAAAGATGGACTTGAGAAGGATACATGAGGGATTGTAAGAGAAAAGAACTTGTATGCTGAGTGAATGATGGACTTGAGAAGGATACATGAGCGATTGTAAGAGAACATGATCCTGTATGCCGAGTGATAGATGGACTTGAGAAGGATACATGATGGATAGTAAGAGAACATGATCATGTATGCCGAGTGAAAGATGGACTTGAGAAGATTACATGTGGGATTGTAAGAGAATATGATCCTGTATGCCGAGTGAAAGATGGACATGAGAAAGATACATGAGGGATTGTAAGAGAAACGAGCCTGCATGCTGAGTGAAAGATGGACTTGAGAAGGATACATGAGGGATAGTAAGAGAACATGATCCTGTATGCCGAGTGAAAGATGGACTTGAAAAGGATACATGAGGGATTGTAAGAGAACATGATCCTGTATGCTGAGTGAAAGATGGACTTGAGAAGGATACGTGAGAATTTGTAAGAGAACATGATCCTGTATGCCGTGTGAAATATGGACTTGTGAAGGACCCATGCGGGATTGTAAGAGAACATGATCCTGTATGCCGAGTGAAAGATGGACTTGAGAAGGATATATGAGGGATTGTAAGAAAACATGATCCTGTATGCCGAGTGAAAGATGGACTGGAGAAGATTACATGTGGGATTGTAAGAGAACATGATCCTGTATGCCGAGTGAAAGATGGACTTGTGAAGGATACATGCGGGATTGTAAGAGAACATGATCATGTATGCCGAGTGAAAGATGGACTTGAGAAGGATACATGAGGGATTGTAAGAGAACTGGAACCTGTATGCCGAGTGAAAGATGGGCTTGAGAAGGATACATGAGGGATTGTAAGAGAAACTATCATGCATGCCGAGTGAAAGATGGACTTGAGAAGAATACATGTGGGATTGTAAGAGAACATGATCATGTATGCCGAGTGAAAGATGGACTTGAGAAGGATACATGAGGGATTGTAAGAGAACATGATCCTGTATGCTGAGTGAAAGATGGACTTGAGAAGGATACGTGAGAATTTGTAAGAGAACATGATCCTGTATGCCGTGTGAAATATGGACTTGTGAAGGACCAATGCGGGATTGTAAGAGAACATGATCCTGTATGCCGAGTGAAAGATGGACTTGAGAAGGATATATGAGGGATTGTAAGAAAACATGATCCTGTATGCCGAGTGAAAGATGGACTGGAGAAGATTACATGTGGGATTGTAAGAGAACATGATCCTGTATGCCGAGTGAAAGATGGACTTGTGAAGGATACATGCGGGATTGTAAGAGAACATGATCATGTATGCCGAGTGAAAGATGGACTTGAGAAGGATACATGAGGGATTGTAAGAGAACTGGAACCTGTATGCCGAGTGAAAGATGGGCTTGAGAAGGATACATGAGGGATTGTAAGAGAAACTATCATGCATGCCGAGTGAAAGATGGACTTGAGAAGGACCAATGCGGGATTGTAAGAGAACATGATCATGTATGCCGAGTGAAAGATGGACTTGAGAAGAATACATGTGGGATTGTAAGAGAACATGATCATGTATGCCGAGTGAAAGATGGACTTGAGAAGGATACATGAGGGATTGTAAGAGAACATGATCCTGTATGCTGAGTGAAAGATGGACTTGAGAAGGATACGTGAGAATTTGTAAGAGAACATGATCCTGTATGCCGTGTGAAATATGGACTTGTGAAGGACCCATGCGGGATTGTAAGAGAACATGATCCTGTATGCCGAGTGAAAGATGGACTTGAGAAGGATATATGAGGGATTGTAAGAAAACATGATCCTGTATGCCGAGTGAAAGATGGACTGGAGAAGATTACATGTGGGATTGTAAGAGAACATGATCCTGTATGCCGAGTGAAAGATGGACTTGTGAAGGATACATGCGGGATTGTAAGAGAACATGATCATGTATGCCGAGTGAAAGATGGACTTGAGAAGGATACATGAGGGATTGTAAGAGAACTGGAACCTGTATGCCGAGTGAAAGATGGGCTTGAGAAGGATACATGAGGGATTGTAAGAGAAACTATCATGCATGCCGAGTGAAAGATGGACTTGAGAAGGACCAATGCGGGATTGTAAGAGAACATGATCCTGTATGCCGAGTGAAAGATGGACTTGAGAAGGATATATGAGGGATTGTAAGAAAACATGATCCTGTATGCCGAGTGAAAGATGGACTGGAGAAGATTACATGTGGGATTGTAAGAGAACATGATCCTGTATGCCGAGTGAAAGATGGACTTGTGAAGGATACATGCGGGATTGTAAGAGAACATGATCATGTATGCCGAGTGAAAGATGGACTTGAGAAGGATACATGAGGGATTGTAAGAGAACTGGAACCTGTATGCCGAGTGAAAGATGGGCTTGAGAAGGATACATGAGGGATTGTAAGAGAAACTATCATGCATGCCGAGTGAAAGATGGACTTGAGAAGGACCAATGCGGGATTGTAAGAGAACATGATCCTGTATGCCGAGTGAAAGATGGACTTGAGAAGGATATATGAGGGATTGTAAGAAAACATGATCCTGTATGCCGAGTGAAAGATGGACTGGAGAAGATTACATGTGGGATTGTAAGAGAACATGATCCTGTATGCCGAGTGAAAGATGGACTTGTGAAGGATACATGCGGGATTGTAAGAGAACATGATCATGTATGCCGAGTGAAAGATGGACTTGAGAAGGATACATGAGGGATTGTAAGAGAACTGGCACCTGTATGCCGAGTGAAAGATGGGCTTGAGAAGGATACATGAGGGATTGTAAGAGAAACTATCATGCATGCCGAGTGAAAGATGGACTTGAGAAGGATACTTGAGGGATTGTAAGAGAACATGATCCTGTATGCCGTGTGAAAGATGGACTGGAGAAGATTACATGTGGGATTGTAAGAGAACATGTTCCTGTATGCCGAGTGAAAGATGGACATGACAAGGATACATGAGCGATTGTAAGAGAACATGATCCTGTATGCCGAGTGAAAGATGGACTTGAGAAGGATACATGAGGGATTGTAAGAGAAAAGAACTTGTATGCTGAGTGAATGATGGACTTGACAAGGATACATGAGCGATTGTAAGAGAACATGATCCTGTATGCCGAGTGAAAGATGGACTTGAGAAGGATACATGATGGATAGGAAGAGAACATGATCATGTATGCCGAGTGAAAGATGGACTTGAGAAGATTACATATGGGATTGTAAGAGAACATGATCCTGTATGCCGAGTGAAAGATGGACATGAGAAAGATACATGAGGGATTGTAAGAGAACATGATCATGTATGCCGAGTGAAAGATGGACTTGAGAAGGATACATGAGGGATTGTAAGAGAAACGAGCCTGCATGCCGAGTGAAAGATGGACTTGAGAAGGATACATTACGGATTGTAAGAGAACATGATCCCATGTGCCGAGTGAAACATGGACTTGGGAAGGATACATATGGGATTGTAAGAGAACATGAACCTGTATGCCGTGTGAAGGATGGACTTGAGAAGGATACATGAGGGATTGTAATAGAACATGATCCTGTATGCCGAGTGAAAGATGGAGTTGAGAAGGATACATGAGGGATTGTAAGAGAACATGTTCCTGTATGCTGAGTGAAAGATGGACTTGAGAAGGATACGTGAGAATTTGTAAGAGAACACGATCCTGTATGCCGTGTGAAAGATGGACTTGAGAAGATTACATGAGGGATTGTAAGAGAAAGGAACCTATATGCCGAGTGAAAGATGGACTTGAGAAGATTACATGTGGGATTGTAAGAGAACATGAACCTGTATGCCGAGTGAAAGATGGACTTGAGAAGGATACATGAGGGATTGTAAGAGAACATGATCCTGTATGCTGAGTGAATGATGGACTTGAGAAGGATACATGAGGGATTGTAAGAGAACATGATCCTGTATGCCGAGTGAAAGATGGACTTGAGAAGGATACATGAGGGATTGTAAGAGAACATGATCCTCTATGCCGAGTGAAAGATGGACTTGAGAAGAATACATGTGGGATTGTAAGAGAACATGATCATGTATGCCGAGTGAAAGATGGACTTGAGAAGGATACATGAGGGATTGTAAGAGAACATGAACCTGTATGCCGAGTGAAAGATGGACATGAGAAGGATACATGTGGGATTGTAAGAGAACATGAACCTGTATGCCGAGTGAAAGATGGACATGAGAAGGATACATGTGGGATTGTAAGAGAACATGATCCTGTATGCCGAGTGAAAGATGGACTTGAGAAGAATACATGTGGGATTGTAAGAGAACATGATCATGTATGCCGAGTGAAAGATGGACATGAGAAGGATACATGTGGGATTGTAAGAGAACATGATCCTGTATGCCGAGTGAAAGATGGACTTGAGAAGAATACATGGGGGATAGTAAGAGAACATGATCCTGTATGCCGAGTGAAAGATGGACTTGAGAAGGATACATGAGGGATTGTAAGAGAAAAGAACTTGTATGCCGAGTGAAAGATGGACTTGAGAAGAATACATGGGGGATTGTAAGAGAACATGATCCTGTATGCCGAGTGAAAGATGGACTTGAGAAGAATACATGTGGGATTGTAAGAGAACATGAACCTGCATGCCGAGTGAAAGATGGATTTGAGAAGGATACAAGAGGGATTGTAAGAAAACATGATCCTGTATGCCAAGTGAAAGATGGACTTGAGAAAGATACATGCGGATTGTAAGAGAACCGGAACCTGTATGCTGAGTGAAAGATGGACTTGAGAATGTTACATGAGGGATTGTAAGAGAAAGGAACCTTTATGCCGAGTGAAAGATGGACTTGAGAAGGATACCTGAGGGATTGAAAAGAGAACATGATCCTGTATGCCGAGTGAAAGATGGACTTGAGAAGATTACATGTGGGATTGTAAGAGAACATGAACCTGTATGCCGAGTGAAAGATGGACATGAGAAGGATACGTTGTGGAATTGTAAGAGAACATGATCCTGTATGCCGAGTGAAAGATGGACTTGTGAAGGATACATGCGGGATTGTAAGAGAACATGATCCTGTATGCCGAGTGAAAGATGGGCTTGAGAAGGATACATGAGGGATTGTAAGAGAAACTATCCTGCATGCCGAGTGAAAGATGGACTTGAGAAGGATACGTGAGGGATTGTAAGAAAACATGATCATGTATGCCGAGTGAAAGATGGACTTGAGAAGGATACTTGAGGGATTGTAAGAGAACATGATCCTGTATGCTGAGTGAAAGATGGACTGGAGAAGATTACATGTGGGATTGTAAGAGAACATAATCCTGTATGCCGAGTGAAAGATGGACATGAGAAGGATACATGAGCGATTGTAAGAAAAAAGAACTTGTATGCTGAGTGAATGATGGACTTGAGAAGGATACATGAGCGATTGTAAGAGAAAAGAACTTGTATGCTGAGTGAATGATGGACTTGAGAAGGATACATGCGGGATTGTAAGAGAACATGATCCTGTATGCCGAGTGAAAGATGGACTTGAGAAGGATACATGAGGGATTGTAAGAGAACATGATCATGTATGCCGAGTGAAAGATGGACTTGAGAAGAATACATGTGGGATTGTAAGAGAACATGATCATGTATGCCGAGTGAAAGATGGACTTGAGAAGGATACATGAGGGATTGTAAGAGAACATGATCATGTATGCCGAGTGAAAGATGGACTTGAGAAGGATACATGAGGGATTGTAAGAGAACATGATCATGTATGCCGAGTGAAAGATGGACTTGAGAAGAATACATGTGGGATTGTAAGAGAACATGATCATGTATGCCGAGTGAAAGATGGACTTGAGAAGGATACATGAGGGATTGTAAGAGAACATGATCCTGTATGCTGAGTGAAAGATGGACTTGAGAAGGATACGTGAGAATTTGTAAGAGAACATGATCATGTATGCCGTGTGAAATATGGACTTGTGAAGGACCCATGCGGGATTGTAAGAGAACATGATCCTGTATGCCGAGTGAAAGATGGACTTGAGAAGGATATATGAGGGATTGTAAGAAAACATGATCCTGTATGCCGAGTGAAAGATGGACTGGAGAAGATTACATGTGGGATTGTAAGAGAACATGATCCTGTATGCGAGTGAAAGATGGACTTGTGAAGGATACATGCGGGATTGTAAGAGAACATGATCATGTATGCCGAGTGAAAGATGGACTTGAGAAGGATACATGAGGGATTGTAAGAGAACTGGAACCTGTATGCCGATTGAAAGATGGGCTTGAGAAGGATACATGAGGGATTGTAAGAGAAACTATCATGCATGCCGAGTGAAAGATGGACTTGAGAAGGACCCATGCGGGATTGTAAGAGAACATGATCCTGTATGCCGAGTGAAAGATGGACTTGAGATGGATATATGAGGGATTGTAAGAAAACATGATCCTGTATGCCGAGTGAAAGATGGACTGGAGAAGATTACATGTGGGATTGTAAGAGAACATGATCCTGTATGCCGAGTGAAAGATGGACTTGTGAAGGATACATGCGGGATTGTAAGAGAACATGATCATGTATGCCGAGTGAAAGATGGACTTGAGAAGGATACATGAGGGATTGTAAGAGAACTGGCACCTGTATGCCGAGTGAAAGATGGGCTTGAGAAGGATACATGAGGGATTGTAAGAGAAACTATCATGCATGCCGAGTGAAAGATGGACTTGAGAAGGATACTTGAGGGATTGTAAGAGAACATGATCCTGTATGCCGTGTGAAAGATGGACTGGAGAAGATTACATGTGGGATTGTAAGAGAACATGTTCCTGTATGCCGAGTGAAAGATGGACATGAGAAGGATACATGAGCGATTGTAGGAGAAAAGAACTTGTATGCCGAGTGAAAGATGGACTTGAGAAAGATACATGTGGGATTGTAAGAGAACATGATCCTGTATGCCGAGTGAAAGATGGACTTGGGGAGGATACATGAGGGATTGTAAGAGAACATGATCCTGTATGCCAAGTGAAAGATGGACTTGAGAAGGATACATGAGGGATTGTAAGAGAACATGATCCTGTATGCCGAGTGAAAGTTGGACTTGAGAAGGATACATGAGGGATTGTAAGAGAAAAGAACTTGTATGCTGAGTGAATGATGGACTTGACAAGGATACATGAGCGATTGTAAGAGAACATGATCCTGTATGCCGAGTGAAAGATGGACTTGAGAAGGATACATGATGGATAGGAAGAGAACATGATCATGTATGCCGAGTGAAAGATGGACTTGAGAAGATTACATATGGGATTGTAAGAGAACATGATCCTGTATGCCGAGTGAAAGATGGACATGAGAAAGATACATGAGGGATTGTAAGAGAACATGATCATGTATGCCTAGTGAAAGATGGACTTGAGAAGGATACATGAGGGATTGTAAGAGAAACGAGCCTGCATGCCGAGTGAAAGATGGACTTGAGAAGGATACATTACGGATTGTAAGAGAACATGATCCCATGTGCCGAGTGAAACATGGACTTGGGAAGGATACATATGGGATTGTAAGAGAACATGAACCTGATGCCGTGTGAAGGATGGACTTGAGAAGGATACATGAGGGATTGTAATAGAACATGATCCTGTATGCCGAGTGAAAGATGGACTTGAGAAGGATACATGAGGGATTGTAAGAGAACATGATCCTGTATGCTGAGTGAAAGATGGACTTGAGAAGGATACGTGAGAATTTGTAAGAGAACACGATCCTGTATGCCGTGTGAAAGATGGACTTGAGAAGATTACATGAGGGATTGTAAGAGAAAGGAACCTATATGCCGAGTGAAAGATGGACTTGAGAAGATTACATGTGGGATTGTAAGAGAACATGAACCTGTATGCCGAGTGAAAGATGGACTTGAGAAGGATACATGAGGGATTGTAAGAGAACATGATCCTGTATGCCGAGTGAAAGATGGACTTGAGAAGGATACACGATGGATGGTAAGAGAACATGTTCATGTATGCCGAGTGAAAGATGGACTTGAGAAGATTATATGTGGGATTGTAAGAGAACATGATCCTGTATGCCGAGTGAAAGATGGACATGAGAAAGATACATGAGGGATTGGAAAGGAAACGAGCCTGCATGCTGAGTGAAAGATGGACCTGAGAAGGATACATGAGGGATAGTAATAGAACATGATCATGTATGCCGAGTGAAAGATGGACTTGAGAAGGATACATGAGGGATTGTAAGAGAAACGAGCCTGCATGCCGAGTGAAAGATGGACTTTGGAAGGATACATTACGGATTGTAAGAGAACATGATCCCATGTGCCGAGTGAAAGATGGACTTGGGAAGGATAGATATGGGATTGTAAGAGAACATGAACCTGTATGCCGTGTGAAGGATGGACTTGAGAAGGATACATGAGGGATTGTAAGAGAACATGATCCTGTATGCTGAGTGAAAGATGGACTTGAGAAGGATACGTGAGAATTTGTAAGAGAACATGATCCTGTATGCCGAGTGAAAGATGGACTTGAGAAGGATACATGAGGGATAGTAAGAGAACATGATCATGTATGCCGAGTGAAAGATGGACTTGAGAAGGATACAGTACGGATTGTAAGAGAACATGATCCCATGTGCCGAGTGAAAGATGGACTTGGGAAGGATAGATATGGGATTGTAAGAGAACATGAACCTGTATGCCGTGTGAAGGATGGACTTGAGAAGGATACATGAGGGATTGTAAGAGAACATGATCCTGTATGCTGAGTGAAAGATGGACTTGAGAAGGATACGTGAGAATTTGTAAGAGAACATGATCCTGTATGCCGAGTGAAAGATGGACTTGAGAAGATTACATGTGGCATTGTAAGAGAACATGAACCTGTATGCCGAGTGAAAGATGGACTTGAGAAGGATACATGAGGGATTGTAAGGGAAACGATCCTGCATGCCGAGTGAAAGATGGACTTGAGAATGATACATGAGGGACTGTAAGAGAACATGATCCTGTATGCAGTGTGAAAGATGGGCTTGAGAAGGATACATGAGGGATTGTAAGAGAAACTATCCTGCATGCCGAGTGAAAGATGGACTTGTGAAGGATACATGAGGGATTGAAAAGAGAACATGATCCTGTATGCCGAGTGAAAGATGGACTTGAGAAGATTACATGTGGGATTGTAAGAGAACATGAACTTGTATGCCGAGTGAAAGATGGACTTGTGAAGGATACATGAGGGATTGTAAGAGAACATGATCCTGTATGCCGAGTGAAAGATGGACTTGAGAAGATTACATGTGGGATTGTAAGAGAACATGAACTTGTATGCCGAGTGAAAGATGGACATGAGAAGGATACATGTGGGATTGTAAGAGAACATGATCCTGTATGCTGAGTGAAAGATGGACTTGAGAAGGATACGTGAGAATTTGTAAGAGAACATGATCCTGTATGCTGAGTGAAAGATGGACATGAGAAGGATACATGAGCGATTGTAAGAGAAAAGAACTTGTATGCCGAGTGAAAGATGGACTTGAGAAGAATACATGGGGGATTGTAAGAGAACATGATCCTGTATGCCGAGTGAAAGATGGACTTGAGAAGAATACATGTGGGATTGTAAGAGAACATGAACCTGCATGCCGAGTGAAAGATGGACTTGAGAAGGATACATGAGGGATTGTAAGAAAACATGATCCTGTATGCCAAGTGAAAGATGGACTTGAGAAGGATACATGCGGATTGTAAGAGAACCGGAACCTGTATGCTGAGTGAAAGATGGACTTGAGAAGGATACCTGAGGGATTGAAAAGAGAACATGATCCTGTATGCCGAGTGAAAGATGGACTTGAGAGGATTACATGTGGGATTGTAAGAGAACATGAACCTGTATGCCGAGTGAAAGATGGACATGAGAAGATACGTTGTGGGATTGTAAGAGAACATGATCCTGTATGCCGAGTGAAAGATGGACTTGTGAAGGATACATGCGGGATTGTAAGAGAACATGATCCTGTATGCCGAGTGAAAGATGGGCTTGAGAAGGATACATGAGGGATTGTAAGAGAAACTATCCTGCATGCCGAGTGAAAGATGGACTTGAGAAGGATACGTGAGGGATTGTAAGAAAACATGATCATGTATGCCGAGTGAAAGATGGACTTGAGAAAGATACATGTGGGATTGTAAGAGAACATGATCCTGTATGCCGAGTGAAAGATGGACTTGAGAAGGATACATGAGGGATTGTAAGAGAACATGATCCTGTATGCTGAGTGAAAGATGGACTGGAGAAGATTACATGTGGGATTGTAAGAGAACATGATCCTGTATGCCGAGTGAAAGATGGACATGAGAAGGATACATGAGCGATTGTAAGAGAAAAGAACTTGTATGCTGAGTGAATGATGGACTTGAGAAGGATACATGAGCGATTGTAAGAGAAAAGAACTTGTATGCTGAGTGAATGATGGACTTGAGAAGGATACATGCGGGATTGTAAGAGAACATGATCCTGTATGCCGAGTGAAAGATGGACTTGAGAAGGATACATGAGGGATTGTAAGAGAACATGATCATGTATGCCGAGTGAAAGATGGACTTGAGAAGGATACATGAGGGATTGTAAGAGAAAAGAACTTGTATGCTGAGTGAATGATGGACTTGAGAAGGATACATGAGCGATTGTAAGAGAACATGATCCTGTATGCCGAGTGATAGATGGACTTGAGAAGGATACATGATGGATAGTAAGAGAACATGATCATGTATGCCGAGTGAAAGATGGACTTGAGAAGATTACATGTGGGATTGTAAGAGAACATGATCCTGTATGCCGAGTGAAAGATGGACATGAGAAAGATACATGAGGGATTGTAAGAGAAACGAGCCTGCATGCTGAGTGAAAGATGGACTTGAGAAGGATACATGAGGGATAGTAAGAGAACATGATCCTGTATGCCGAGTGAAAGATGGACTTGAAAAGGATACATGAGGGATTGTAAGAGAACATGATCCTGTATGCTGAGTGAAAGATGGACTTGAGAAAGATACATGTGGGATTGTAAGAGAACATGATCCTGTATGCCGAGTGAAAGATGGACTTGAGAAGGATACATGAGGGATTGTAAGAGAACATGATCCTGTATGCTGAGTGAAAGATGGACTGGAGAAGATTACATGTGGGATTGTAAGAGAACATGATCCTGTATGCCGAGTGAAAGATGGACATGAGAAGGATACATGAGCGATTGTAAGAGAAAAGAACTTGTATGCTGAGTGAATGATGGACTTGAGAAGGATACATGAGCGATTGTAAGAGAAAAGAACTTGTATGCTGAGTGAATGATGGACTTGAGAAGGATACATGCGGGATTGTAAGAGAACATGATCCTGTATGCCGAGTGAAAGATGGACTTGAGAAGGATACATGAGGGATTGTAAGAGAACATGATCATGTATGCCGAGTGAAAGATGGACTTGAGAAGGATACATGAGGGATTGTAAGAGAAAAGAACTTGTATGCTGAGTGAATGATGGACTTGAGAAGGATACATGAGCGATTGTAAGAGAACATGATCCTGTATGCCGAGTGATAGATGGACTTGAGAAGGATACATGATGGATAGTAAGAGAACATGATCATGTATGCCGAGTGAAAGATGGACTTGAGAAGATTACATGTGGGATTGTAAGAGAACATGATCCTGTATGCCGAGTGAAAGATGGACATGAGAAAGATACATGAGGGATTGTAAGAGAAACGAGCCTGCATGCTGAGTGAAAGATGGACTTGAGAAGGATACATGAGGGATAGTAAGAGAACATGATCCTGTATGCCGAGTGAAAGATGGACTTGAAAAGGATACATGAGGGATTGTAAGAGAACATGATCCTGTATGCTGAGTGAAAGATGGACTTGAGAAGGATACGTGAGAATTTGTAAGAGAACATGATCCTGTATGCCGTGTGAAATATGGACTTGTGAAGGACCCATGCGGGATTGTAAGAGAACATGATCCTGTATGCCGAGTGAAAGATGGACTTGAGAAGGATATATGAGGGATTGTAAGAAAACATGATCCTGTATGCCGAGTGAAAGATGGACTGGAGAAGATTACATGTGGGATTGTAAGAGAACATGATCCTGTATGCCGAGTGAAAGATGGACTTGTGAAGGATACATGCGGGATTGTAAGAGAACATGATCATGTATGCCGAGTGAAAGATGGACTTGAGAAGGATACATGAGGGATTGTAAGAGAACTGGAACCTGTATGCCGAGTGAAAGATGGGCTTGAGAAGGATACATGAGGGATTGTAAGAGAAACTATCATGCATGCCGAGTGAAAGATGGACTTGAGAAGGACCAATGCGGGATTGTAAGAGAACATGATCATGTATGCCGAGTGAAAGATGGACTTGAGAAGAATACATGTGGGATTGTAAGAGAACATGATCATGTATGCCGAGTGAAAGATGGACTTGAGAAGGATACATGAGGGATTGTAAGAGAACATGATCCTGTATGCTGAGTGAAAGATGGACTTGAGAAGGATACGTGAGAATTTGTAAGAGAACATGATCCTGTATGCCGTGTGAAATATGGACTTGTGAAGGACCCATGCGGGATTGTAAGAGAACATGATCCTGTATGCCGAGTGAAAGATGGACTTGAGAAGGATATATGAGGGATTGTAAGAAAACATGATCCTGTATGCCGAGTGAAAGATGGACTGGAGAAGATTACATGTGGGATTGTAAGAGAACATGATCCTGTATGCCGAGTGAAAGATGGACTTGTGAAGGATACATGCGGGATTGTAAGAGAACATGATCATGTATGCCGAGTGAAAGATGGACTTGAGAAGGATACATGAGGGATTGTAAGAGAACTGGAACCTGTATGCCGAGTGAAAGATGGGCTTGAGAAGGATACATGAGGGATTGTAAGAGAAACTATCATGCATGCCGAGTGAAAGATGGACTTGAGAAGGACCAATGCGGGATTGTAAGAGAACATGATCCTGTATGCCGAGTGAAAGATGGACTTGAGAAGGATATATGAGGGATTGTAAGAAAACATGATCCTGTATGCCGAGTGAAAGATGGACTGGAGAAGATTACATGTGGGATTGTAAGAGAACATGATCCTGTATGCCGAGTGAAAGATGGACTTGTGAAGGATACATGCGGGATTGTAAGAGAACATGATCATGTATGCCGAGTGAAAGATGGACTTGAGAAGGATACATGAGGGATTGTAAGAGAACTGGAACCTGTATGCCGAGTGAAAGATGGGCTTGAGAAGGATACATGAGGGATTGTAAGAGAAACTATCATGCATGCCGAGTGAAAGATGGACTTGAGAAGGACCAATGCGGGATTGTAAGAGAACATGATCCTGTATGCCGAGTGAAAGATGGACTTGAGAAGGATATATGAGGGATTGTAAGAAAACATGATCCTGTATGCCGAGTGAAAGATGGACTGGAGAAGATTACATGTGGGATTGTAAGAGAACATGATCCTGTATGCCGAGTGAAAGATGGACTTGTGAAGGATACATGCGGGATTGTAAGAGAACATGATCATGTATGCCGAGTGAAAGATGGACTTGAGAAGGATACATGAGGGATTGTAAGAGAACTGGCACCTGTATGCCGAGTGAAAGATGGGCTTGAGAAGGATACATGAGGGATTGTAAGAGAAACTATCATGCATGCCGAGTGAAAGATGGACTTGAGAAGGATACTTGAGGGATTGTAAGAGAACATGATCCTGTATGCCGTGTGAAAGATGGACTGGAGAAGATTACATGTGGGATTGTAAGAGAACATGTTCCTGTATGCCGAGTGAAAGATGGACATGACAAGGATACATGAGCGATTGTAAGAGAACATGATCCTGTATGCCGAGTGAAAGATGGACTTGAGAAGGATACATGAGGGATTGTAAGAGAAAAGAACTTGTATGCTGAGTGAATGATGGACTTGACAAGGATACATGAGCGATTGTAAGAGAACATGATCCTGTATGCCGAGTGAAATATGGACTTGAGAAGGATACATGATGGATAGGAAGAGAACATGATCATGTATGCCGAGTGAAAGATGGACTTGAGAAGATTACATATGGGATTGTAAGAGAACATGATCCTGTATGCCGAGTGAAAGATGGACATGAGAAAGATACATGAGGGATTGTAAGAGAACATGATCATGTATGCCGAGTGAAAGATGGACTTGAGAAGGATACATGAGGGATTGTAAGAGAAACGAGCCTGCATGCCGAGTGAAAGATGGACTTGAGAAGGATACATTACGGATTGTAAGAGAACATGATCCCATGTGCCGAGTGAAACATGGACTTGGGAAGGATACATATGGGATTGTAAGAGAACATGAACCTGTATGCCGTGTGAAGGATGGACTTGAGAAGGATACATGAGGGATTGTAATAGAACATGATCCTGTATGCCGAGTGAAAGATGGAGTTGAGAAGGATACATGAGGGATTGTAAGAGAACATGTTCCTGTATGCTGAGTGAAAGATGGACTTGAGAAGGATACGTGAGAATTTGTAAGAGAACACGATCCTGTATGCCGTGTGAAAGATGGACTTGAGAAGATTACATGAGGGATTGTAAGAGAAAGGAACCTATATGCCGAGTGAAAGATGGACTTGAGAAGATTACATGTGGGATTGTAAGAGAACATGAACCTGTATGCCGAGTGAAAGATGGACTTGAGAAGGATACATGAGGGATTGTAAGAGAACATGATCCTGTATGCTGAGTGAATGATGGACTTGAGAAGGATACATGAGGGATTGTAAGAGAACATGATCCTGTATGCCGAGTGAAAGATGGACTTGAGAAGGATACATGAGGGATTGTAAGAGAACATGATCCTCTATGCCGAGTGAAAGATGGACTTGAGAAGAATACATGTGGGATTGTAAGAGAACATGATCATGTATGCCGAGTGAAAGATGGACTTGAGAAGGATACATGAGGGATTGTAAGAGAACATGAACCTGTATGCCGAGTGAAAGATGGACATGAGAAGGATACATGTGGGATTGTAAGAGAACATGAACCTGTATGCCGAGTGAAAGATGGACATGAGAAGGATACATGTGGGATTGTAAGAGAACATGATCCTGTATGCCGAGTGAAAGATGGACTTGAGAAGAATACATGTGGGATTGTAAGAGAACATGATCATGTATGCCGAGTGAAAGATGGACATGAGAAGGATACATGTGGGATTGTAAGAGAACATGATCCTGTATGCCGAGTGAAAGATGGACTTGAGAAGAATACATGGGGGATTGTAAGAGAACATGATCCTGTATGCCGAGTGAAAGATGGACTTGAGAAGGATACATGAGGGATTGTAAGAGAAAAGAACTTGTATGCCGAGTGAAAGATGGACTTGAGAAGAATACATGGGGGATTGTAAGAGAACATGATCCTGTATGCCGAGTGAAAGATGGACTTGAGAAGAATACATGTGGGATTGTAAGAGAACATGAACCTGCATGCCGAGTGAAAGATGGATTTGAGAAGGATACAAGAGGGATTGTAAGAAAACATGATCCTGTATGCCAAGTGAAAGATGGACTTGAGAAAGATACATGCGGATTGTAAGAGAACCGGAACCTGTATGCTGAGTGAAAGATGGACTTGAGAATGTTACATGAGGGATTGTAAGAGAAAGGAACCTTTATGCCGAGTGAAAGATGGACTTGAGAAGGATACCTGAGGGATTGAAAAGAGAACATGATCCTGTATGCCGAGTGAAAGATGGACTTGAGAAGATTACATGTGGGATTGTAAGAGAACATGAACCTGTATGCCGAGTGAAAGATGGACATGAGAAGGATACGTTGTGGAATTGTAAGAGAACATGATCCTGTATGCCGAGTGAAAGATGGACTTGTGAAGGATACATGCGGGATTGTAAGAGAACATGATCCTGTATGCCGAGTGAAAGATGGGCTTGAGAAGGATACATGAGGGATTGTAAGAGAAACTATCCTGCATGCCGAGTGAAAGATGGACTTGAGAAGGATACGTGAGGGATTGTAAGAAAACATGATCATGTATGCCGAGTGAAAGATGGACTTGAGAAGGATACTTGAGGGATTGTAAGAGAACATGATCCTGTATGCTGAGTGAAAGATGGACTGGAGAAGATTACATGTGGGATTGTAAGAGAACATAATCCTGTATGCCGAGTGAAAGATGGACATGAGAAGGATACATGAGCGATTGTAAGAAAAAAGAACTTGTATGCTGAGTGAATGATGGACTTGAGAAGGATACATGAGCGATTGTAAGAGAAAAGAACTTGTATGCTGAGTGAATGATGGACTTGAGAAGGATACATGCGGGATTGTAAGAGAACATGATCCTGTATGCCGAGTGAAAGATGGACTTGAGAAGGATACATGAGGGATTGTAAGAGAACATGATCATGTATGCCGAGTGAAAGATGGACTTGAGAAGAATACATGTGGGATTGTAAGAGAACATGATCATGTATGCCGAGTGAAAGATGGACTTGAGAAGGATACATGAGGGATTGTAAGAGAACATGATCATGTATGCCGAGTGAAAGATGGACTTGAGAAGGATACATGAGGGATTGTAAGAGAACATGATCATGTATGCCGAGTGAAAGATGGACTTGAGAAGAATACATGTGGGATTGTAAGAGAACATGATCATGTATGCCGAGTGAAAGATGGACTTGAGAAGGATACATGAGGGATTGTAAGAGAACATGATCCTGTATGCTGAGTGAAAGATGGACTTGAGAAGGATACGTGAGAATTTGTAAGAGAACATGATCATGTATGCCGTGTGAAATATGGACTTGTGAAGGACCCATGCGGGATTGTAAGAGAACATGATCCTGTATGCCGAGTGAAAGATGGACTTGAGAAGGATATATGAGGGATTGTAAGAAAACATGATCCTGTATGCCGAGTGAAAGATGGACTGGAGAAGATTACATGTGGGATTGTAAGAGAACATGATCCTGTATGCGAGTGAAAGATGGACTTGTGAAGGATACATGCGGGATTGTAAGAGAACATGATCATGTATGCCGAGTGAAAGATGGACTTGAGAAGGATACATGAGGGATTGTAAGAGAACTGGAACCTGTATGCCGAGTGAAAGATGGGCTTGAGAAGGATACATGAGGGATTGTAAGAGAAACTATCATGCATGCCGAGTGAAAGATGGACTTGAGAAGGACCCATGCGGGATTGTAAGAGAACATGATCCTGTATGCCGAGTGAAAGATGGACTTGAGAAGGATATATGAGGGATTGTAAGAAAACATGATCCTGTATGCCGAGTGAAAGATGGACTGGAGAAGATTACATGTGGGATTGTAAGAGAACATGATCCTGTATGCCGAGTGAAAGATGGACTTGTGAAGGATACATGCGGGATTGTAAGAGAACATGATCATGTATGCCGAGTGAAAGATGGACTTGAGAAGGATACATGAGGGATTGTAAGAGAACTGGCACCTGTATGCCGAGTGAAAGATGGGCTTGAGAAGGATACATGAGGGATTGTAAGAGAAACTATCATGCATGCCGAGTGAAAGATGGACTTGAGAAGGATACTTGAGGGATTGTAAGAGAACATGATCCTGTATGCCGTGTGAAAGATGGACTGGAGAAGATTACATGTGGGATTGTAAGAGAACATGTTCCTGTATGCCGAGTGAAAGATGGACATGAGAAGGATACATGAGCGATTGTAGGAGAAAAGAACTTGTATGCCGAGTGAAAGATGGACTTGAGAAAGATACATGTGGGATTGTAAGAGAACATGATCCTGTATGCCGAGTGAAAGATGGACTTGGGGAGGATACATGAGGGATTGTAAGAGAACATGATCCTGTATGCCAAGTGAAAGATGGACTTGAGAAGGATACATGAGGGATTGTAAGAGAACATGATCCTGTATGCCGAGTGAAAGTTGGACTTGAGAAGGATACATGAGGGATTGTAAGAGAAAAGAACTTGTATGCTGAGTGAATGATGGACTTGACAAGGATACATGAGCGATTGTAAGAGAACATGATCCTGTATGCCGAGTGAAAGATGGACTTGAGAAGGATACATGATGGATAGGAAGAGAACATGATCATGTATGCCGAGTGAAAGATGGACTTGAGAAGATTACATATGGGATTGTAAGAGAACATGATCCTGTATGCCGAGTGAAAGATGGACATGAGAAAGATACATGAGGGATTGTAAGAGAACATGATCATGTATGCCTAGTGAAAGATGGACTTGAGAAGGATACATGAGGGATTGTAAGAGAAACGAGCCTGCATGCCGAGTGAAAGATGGACTTGAGAAGGATACATTACGGATTGTAAGAGAACATGATCCCATGTGCCGAGTGAAACATGGACTTGGGAAGGATACATATGGGATTGTAAGAGAACATGAACCTGATGCCGTGTGAAGGATGGACTTGAGAAGGATACATGAGGGATTGTAATAGAACATGATCCTGTATGCCGAGTGAAAGATGGACTTGAGAAGGATACATGAGGGATTGTAAGAGAACATGATCCTGTATGCTGAGTGAAAGATGGACTTGAGAAGGATACGTGAGAATTTGTAAGAGAACACGATCCTGTATGCCGTGTGAAAGATGGACTTGAGAAGATTACATGAGGGATTGTAAGAGAAAGGAACCTATATGCCGAGTGAAAGATGGACTTGAGAAGATTACATGTGGGATTGTAAGAGAACATGAAC
Source organism: Chaetoderma sp. LZ-2023a (assembly GCA_034401795.1). NCBI lineage: Eukaryota > Metazoa > Mollusca > Caudofoveata > Chaetodermatida > Chaetodermatidae > Chaetoderma > Chaetoderma sp. LZ-2023a. Next base: position 2,406,582 of record CM067360.1, read on the forward strand.
CTGTATGCCGAGTGAAAGATGGACTTGAGAAGGATACATGAGGGATTGTAAGAGAACATGATCCTGTATGCCGAGTGAAAGATGGACTTGAGAAGGATACACGATGGATGGTAAGAGAACATGTTCATGTATGCCGAGTGAAAGATGGACTTGAGAAGATTATATGTGGGATTGTAAGAGAACATGATCCTGTATGCCGAGTGAAAGATGGACATGAGAAAGATACATGAGGGATTGGAAAGGAAACGAGCCTGCATGCTGAGTGAAAGATGGACCTGAGAAGGATACATGAGGGATAGTAATAGAACATGAGCATGTATGCCGAGTGAAAGATGGACTTGAGAAGGATACATGAGGGATTGTAAGAGAAACGAGCCTGCATGCCGAGTGAAAGATGGACTTTGGAAGGATACATTACGGATTGTAAGAGAACATGATCCCATGTGCCGAGTGAAAGATGGACTTGGGAAGGATAGATATGGGATTGTAAGAGAACAAGAACCTGTATGCCGTGTGAAAGATGGACATGAGAAAGATACATGAGGGATTGTAAGGGAAACGAGCCTGCATGCTGAGTGAAAGATGGACTTGAGAAGGATACATGAGGGATAGTAAGAGAACATGATCATGTATGCCGAGTGAAAGATGGACTTGAGAAGGATACAGTACGGATTGTAAGAGAACATGATCCCATGTGCCGAGTGAAAGATGGACTTGGGAAGGATAGATATGGGATTGTAAGAGAACATGAACCTGTATGCCGTGTGAAGGATGGACTTGAGAAGGATACATGAGGGATTGTAAGAGAACATGATCCTGTATGCTGAGTGAAAGATGGACTTGAGAAGGATACGTGAGAATTTGTAAGAGAACATGATCCTGTATGCCGAGTGAAAGATGGACTTGAGAAGATTACATGTGGCATTGTAAGAGAACATGAACCTGTATGCCGAGTGAAAGATGGACTTGAGAAGGATACATGAGGGATTGTAAGGGAAACGATCCTGCATGCCGAGTGAAAAATGGACTTGAGAATGATACATGAGGGACTGTAAGAGAACATGATCCTGTATGCAGTGTGAAAGATGGGCTTGAGAAGGATACATGAGGGATTGTAAGAGAAACTATCCTGCATGCCGAGTGAAAGATGGACTTGTGAAGGATACATGAGGGATTGAAAAGAGAACATGATCCTGTATGCCGAGTGAAAGATGGACTTGAGAAGATTACATGTGGGATTGTAAGAGAACATGAACTTGTATGCCGAGTGAAAGATGGACTTGTGAAGGATACATGAGGGATTGTAAGAGAACATGATCCTGTATGCCGAGTGAAAGATGGACTTGAGAAGATTACATGTGGGATTGTAAGAGAACATGAACTTGTATGCCGAGTGAAAGATGGACATGAGAAGGATACATGTGGGATTGTAAGAGAACATGATCCTGTATGCTGAGTGAAAGATGGACTTGAGAAGGATACGTGAGAATTTGTAAGAGAACATGATCCTGTATGCTGAGTGAAAGATGGACATGAGAAGGATACATGAGCGATTGTAAGAGAAAAGAACTTGTATGCTGAGTGAAAGATGGACTTGAGAAGGATACAAGAGGGATTGTAAGAGAACATGATCATGTATGCCGAGTGAAAGATGGACTTGAGAAGGATACATGAGGGAGTGTAAGGGAAACGAGCCTGCATGCCGAGTGAAAGATGGACGTGAGTAGGATACATGAGGGATTGTAAGAAAACATGATCCTGTATGCCGAGTGAAAGATGGACTTGAGAAGGATACATGCGGGATTGTAGAGAACCTGAACCTGTATGCTGAGTGAAAGATGGACTTGAGAAGGTTACATGAGGGATTGTAAGAGAAAGGAACCTGTATGCCGAGTGAAAGATGGACTTGTGAAGGATACATGAGGGATTGAAAAGAGAACATGATCCTGTATGCCGAGTGAAAGATGGACTTGAGAAGATTACATGTGGGATTGTAAGAGAACATGAACTTGTATGCCGAGTGAAAGATGGACATGAGAAGGATACATGTGGGATTGTAAGAGAACATGATCCTGTATGCCGAGTGAAAGATGGACTAGTGAAGGACCCATGCAGGATTGTAAGAGAACATGATCCTGTATGCCGAGTGAAAGATGGACTTGAGAAGGATACATGAGGGATTGTAAGAAAACATGGTCCTGTATGCCGAGTGAAAGATGGACTGGAGAAGATTACATGTGGGATTGTAAGAGAACATGATCCTGTATGCCGAGTGAAAGATGGACATGAGAAGGATACATGAGCGATTGTAAGAGAAAAGAACGTGTATGCTGAGTGAATCATGGACTTGAGAAGGATACATGAGGGATTGTAAGAGAACATGATCCCGTGTGCTGAGTGAAAGATGGACTTCAGAAGGATACATGAGGTATTGTAAGAGAACATGATCATGTATGCCGAGTGAAAGATGGACTTGAGAAGGATACATGAGGGATTGTAAGCGAAAAGAACTTGTATGCTGAGTGAATGATGGACTTGAGAAGGATACATGAGCGATTGTAAGAGAACATGAACCTGTATGCCGAGTGAAAGATGGACTTGAGAAGGATACATGTGGGATTGTAAGAGAACATGAACCTGCATGCCGAGTGAAAGATGGACTTGAGAAGGATACATGAGGTATTGTAAGAGAACATGATCATGTATGCCGAGTGAAAGATGGACTTGAGAAGGATACATGAGGGATTGTAAGCGAAAAGAACTTGTATGCTGAGTGAATGATGGACTTGAGAAGGATACATGAGCGATTGTAAGAGAACATGAACCTGTATGCCGAGTGAAAGATGGACTTGAGAAGGATACATGCGGGATTGTAAGAGAACCGGAACCTGTATGCTGAGTGAAAGATGGACTTGAGAAGGTTACATGAGGGATTGTAAGAGAAAGGAACCTTTATGCCGAGTGAAAGATGGACTTGAGAAGGATACCTGAGGGATTGAAAAGAGAACATGATCCTGTATGCCGAGTGAAAGATGGACTTGAGAAGATTACATGAGGGATTGTAAGAGAACATGATCCTGTATGCCGAGTGAAAGATGGACTTGAGAAGGATACGTTGTGGGATTGTAAGAGAACATGATCCTGTATGCCGAGTGAAAGATGGACTTGAGAAAGATACATGTGGGATTGTAATGGAACATGATCCTGTATGCCGAGTGAAAGATGGACTTGTGAAGAATACATGCGGGATTGTAAGAGAACATGATCCTGTATGCCGAGTGAAAGATGGATTTGAGAAGGATACATGTGGGATTGTAATAGAACATGCTCCTGTATGCCGAGTGAAAGATGGATTTGAGAAGGATACATGTGGGATTGTAATAGAACATGATCCTGTATGCCGAGTGAAAGATGGACTTGTGAAGGATACATGCGGGATTGTAAGAGAACATGATCCTGTATGCCGAGTGAAAGATGGGCTTGAGAAGGATACATGAGGGATTGTAAGAGAAACTATCCTGCATGCCGAGTGAAAGATGGACGTGAGAAGGATACATGAGGGATTGTAAGAAAACATGATCCTGTATGCCGAGTGAAAGATGGAATGGTGAAGATTACATGTGGGATTGTAAGAGAACATGATCCTGTATGCCGAGTGAAAGATGGACATGAGAAGGATACATGAGCGATTGTAAGAGAAAAGAACTTGTATGCTGAGTGAATGATGGACTTGAGAAGGACACAAGAGGGATTGTAAGAGAACATGATCCCTTGTGCCGAGTGAATGATGGACTTGAGAAGGTTACATGAGCGATTGTAAGAGAACATGATCCTGTATGCCGAGTGAAAGATGGACTTGAGAAGGATACATGAGGGATAGTAAGTGAACATGATCATGTATGCCGAGTGAAAGATGGACTTGAGAAGGATACATGAGGGATTGTAAGAGAAACGAGCCTGCATGCCGAGTGAAAGATGGACTTGAGAAGGATACATTACGGATTGTAAGAGAACATGATCCCATGTGCCGAGTGAAAGATGGACTTGGGAAGGATACATATGGGATTGTAAGAGAACATGAACCTGTATGCCGTGTGAAGGATGGACTTGAGAAGGATACATGAGGGATTGTAATAGATCATGATCCTGTATGCCGAGTGAAAGATGGACTTGAGAAGGATACATGCGGGATTGTAAGAGAACCGGAACCTGTATGCTGAGTGAAATATGGACTTGAGAAGGTTACATGAGGGATTGTAAGAGAAAGGAACCTTTATGCCGAGTGAAAGATGGACTTGAAAGGATACCTGAGGGATTGAAAAGAGAACATGATCCTGTATGCCGAGTGAAAGATGGACTTGAGAATATTACATGTGGGATTGTAAGAGAACATGAACCTGTATGCCGAGTGAAAGATGGACATGAGAAGGATACATGTGGGATTGTAAGAGAACATGATCATGTATGCCGACTGAAAGATGGACTTGTGAAGGATATATGCGGGATTGTAAGAGAACATGATCCTGTATGCCGAGTGAAAGATGGGCTTGAGAAGGATACATGAGGGATTGTAATAGAACATGATCCTGCATGCCGAGTGAAAGATGAACTTGAGAAGGATACATGAGGGATTGTAAGAGAACATGATCCTGTATGCCGAGTGAAAGATGGACTTGAGAAGGATACATGAGGGATTGTAAGAGAACATGATCCTGTATGCCGAGTGAAAGATGGACTTGAGAAGGATACATGTGGGATTGTAAGAGAACATGATCCTGTATGCCGAGTGAAAGATGGACTTGAGAAGGATACATGAGGGATTGTAAGAGAACATGATCCTGTATGCTGAGTGAAAGATGGACTTGAGAAGGATACGTGAGAATTTGTAAGCGAACACGATCCTGTATGCCGTGTGAAAGATGGACTTGAGAAGGTTACATGTGGGATTGTAAGAGAACATGAACCTGCATGCCGAGTGAAAGATGGACTTGAGAAGGATACATGAGGGATTGTAAGAAAACATGATCCTGTATGCCGAGTGAAAGATGGACTTGAGAAGATTACATGTGGGAGTGTAAGATAACATGATCCTGTATGCCGAATGAAAGATGGACTTGAGAAGGATACATGAGGGATTGTAAGAGAACATGATCCTGTATGCCGAGTGAAAGATGGACTGGAGAAGATTACATGTGGGAGTGTAAGAGAACATGATCCTGTATGCCGAGTGAAAGATGGACATGAGAAGGATACATGAGCGATTGTAAGAGAAAAGAACTTGTATGCCGAGTGAAAGATGGACTTGAGAAGGATACATGAGGGATTATAAGAGAACATGATCATGTATGCCGAGTGAAAGATGGACTTGAGAAGGATACATGAGTGATTGTAAGAGAAAAGAACTTGTATGCTGAGTGAATGATGGACTTGAGAAGGATACATGAGCGATTATAAGAGAACATGATCCTGTATGCCGAGTGAAAGATGGACTTGAGAAGGATACATGATGGATAGTAAGAGAACATGATCATGTATGCCGAGTGAAAGATGGACTTGAGAAGGATACATGAGGGATAGTAAGAGAACATGATCATGTATGCCGAGTGAAAGATGGACTTGAGAAGGATACATGAGGGATTGTAAGAGAAACGAGCCTGCATGCCGAGTGAAAGATGGACTTGAGAAGGATACATTACGGATTGTAAGAGAACATGATCCCATGTGCCGAGTGAAAGATGGACTTGGGAAGGATACATATGGGATTGTAAGAGAACATGAACCTGTATGCCGTGTGAAGGATGGACTTGAGAAGGATACATGAGGGATTGTAATAGATCATGATCCTGTATGCCGAGTGAAAGATGGACTTGAGAAGGATACATGAGGGATTGTAAGAGAACATGATCCTGTACGCTGAGTGAAAGATGGACTTGAGAAGGATACGTGAGAATTTGTAAGAGAACATGATCCTGTATGCCGTGTGAGAGATGGACTTGAGAAGGTTACATGAGTGATTGTAAGAGAAAGGAACCTGTATGCCGAGTGAAAGATGGACTTGAGAAGATTACATGTGGGATTGTAAGAGAACATGAACCTGTATGCCGAGTGAAAGATGGACTTGAGAAGGATACATGAGGGATTGTAAGAGAAACGATCCTGCATGCCGAGTGAAAGATGGACTTGAGAAGGATACATGAGGGTTTGTAAGAGAACATGATCCTGTATGCAGTGTGAAAGATGGACTTGAGAAGGATACCTGAGGGATTGTAAGAGAACATAATCATGTATGCCGAGTGAAAGATGGACTTGAGAAGGATACATGAGGGATTGTAAGAGAACATGATCATGTATGCTGAGTGAAAGATGGACTTGAGAAGGATACATGCGGGATTGTAAGAGAACCGGAACCTGTATGCTGAGTGAAATATGGACTTGAGAAGGTTACATGAGGGATTGTAAGAGAAAGGAACCTTTATGCCGAGTGAAAGATGGACTTGAAAGGATACCTGAGGGATTGAAAAGAGAACATGATCCTGTATGCCGAGTGAAAGATGGACTTGAGAATATTACATGTGGGATTGTAAGAGAACATGAACCTGTATGCCGAGTGAAAGATGGACATGAGAAGGATACATGTGGGATTGTAAGAGAACATGATCATGTATGCCGACTGAAAGATGGACTTGTGAAGGATATATGCGGGATTGTAAGAGAACATGATCCTGTATGCCGAGTGAAAGATGGGCTTGAGAAGGATACATGAGGGATTGTAATAGAACATGATCCTGCATGCCGAGTGAAAGATGAACTTGAGAAGGATACATGAGGGATTGTAAGAGAACATGATCCTGTATGCCGAGTGAAAATGGACTTGAGAAGGATACATGAGGGATTGTAAGAGAACATGATCCTGTATGCCGAGTGAAAGATGGACTTGAGAAGGATACATGTGGGATTGTAAGAGAACATGATCCTGTATGCCGAGTGAAAGATGGACTTGAGAAGGATACATGAGGGATTGTAAGAGAACATGATCCTGTATGCTGAGTGAAAGATGGACTTGAGAAGGATACGTGAGAATTTGTAAGCGAACACGCTCCTGTATGCCGTGTGAAAGATGGACTTGAGAAGGTTACATGTGGGATTGTAAGAGAACATGAACCTGCATGCCGAGTGAAAGATGGACTTGAGAAGGATACATGAGGGATTGTAAGAAAACATGATCCTGTATGCCGAGTGAAAGATGGACTTGAGAAGATTACATGTGGGAGTGTAAGATAACATGATCCTGTATGCCGAATGAAAGATGGACTTGAGAAGGATACATGAGGGATTGTAAGAGAACATGATCCTGTATGCCGAGTGAAAGATGGACTGGAGAAGATTACATGTGGGAGTGTAAGAGAACATGATCCTGTATGCCGAGTGAAAGATGGACATGAGAAGGATACATGAGCGATTGTAAGAGAAAAGAACTTGTATGCCGAGTGAAAGATGGACTTGAGAAGGATACATGAGGGATTATAAGAGAACATGATCATGTATGCCGAGTGAAAGATGGACTTGAGAAGGATACATGAGTGATTGTAAGAGAAAAGAACTTGTATGCTGAGTGAATGATGGACTTGAGAAGGATACATGAGCGATTATAAGAGAACATGATCCTGTATGCCGAGTGAAAGATGGACTTGAGAAGGATACATGATGGATAGTAAGAGAACATGATCATGTATGCCGAGTGAAAGATGGACTTGAGAAGGATACATGAGGGATAGTAAGAGAACATGATCATGTATGCCGAGTGAAAGATGGACTTGAGAAGGATACATGAGGGATTGTAAGAGAAACGAGCCTGCATGCCGAGTGAAAGATGGACTTGAGAAGGATACATTACGGATTGTAAGAGAACATGATCCCATGTGCCGAGTGAAAGATGGACTTGGGAAGGATACATATGGGATTGTAAGAGAACATGAACCTGTATGCCGTGTGAAGGATGGACTTGAGAAGGATACATGAGGGATTGTAATAGATCATGATCCTGTATGCCGAGTGAAAGATGGACTTGAGAAGGATACATGAGGGATTGTAAGAGAACATGATCCTGTACGCTGAGTGAAAGATGGACTTGAGAAGGATACGTGAGAATTTGTAAGAGAACATGATCCTGTATGCCGTGTGAGAGATGGACTTGAGAAGGTTACATGAGTGATTGTAAGAGAAAGGAACCTGTATGCCGAGTGAAAGATGGACTTGAGAAGATTACATGTGGGATTGTAAGAGAACATGAACCTGTATGCCGAGTGAAAGATGGACTTGAGAAGGATACATGAGGGATTGTAAGAGAAACGATCCTGCATGCCGAGTGAAAGATGGACTTGAGAAGGATACATGAGGGTTTGTAAGAGAACATGATCCTGTATGCAGTGTGGAAGATGGACTTGAGAAGGATACCTGAGGGATTGTAAGAGAACATAATCATGTATGCCGAGTGAAAGATGGACTTGAGAAGGATACATGAGGGATTGTAAGAGAACATGATCATGTATGCTGAGTGAAAGATGGACTTGAGAAGATTACAAGAGAAATTGTAAGAGAACATGTTCCTGTATGCCGTGTGAAAGATGGACTTGAGAAGGTTACATGAGGGATTGTAAGAGAAAGGAACCTGTATGCCGAGTGAAAGATGGACTTGAGAAGATTACATGTGGGATTGTAAGAGAACATGAACCTGTATGCCGAGTGAAAGATGGACTTGAGAAGGATACATGAAGGATTGTAAGAGAAACGATCCTGCATGCCGAGTGAAAGATGGACTTGAGAAGGATACATGCGGGATTGTAAGAGAACGTGAACCTGTATGCTGAGTGAAAGATGGACTTGAGAAGGATACATGAGGGATTGAAAAGAGAACATGATCCTGTATGCCGAGTGAAAGATGGACTTGAGAAGGATACATGCGGGATTGTAGGAGAACCTGAACCTGTATGCTGAGTGAAAGATGGACATGAGAAGATTACATGTGGGATTGTAAGAGAACATGATCCCGTGTGCCTAGTGAAAGATGGACTTGAGAAGGATACATGAGGGATTGTAAGAGAACATGATCATGTATGCCGAGTGAATGATGGACTTGAGAAGGATACATGAGGGATTGTAAGAGAAAATAACTTGTATGCTGAGTGAATGATGGACTTGAGAAGGATACATGAGCGATTGTAAGAGAACATGTTCCTGTATGCCGAGTGAAAGATGGACTTGAGAAGATTACATGTGGGATTGTAAGAGAACATGAACATGTATGCCGAGTGAAAGATGGACATGAGAAGGATACATGTGGGATTGTAAGAGAACATGAACCTGTATGCCGAGTGAAAGATGGACATGAGAAGGATACATGGGGGATTGTAAGAGAACATGATCCTGTATGCCGAGTGAAAGATGGACTTGTGAAGGATACATGCGGGATTGTAAGAGAACATGATCGTGTATGCCGAGTGAAAGATGGGCTTGAGAAGGATACATGAGGGATTGTAAGAGAAACTATCCTGCATGCCGAGTGAAAGATGGACTTGAGAAGGATACATGAGGGATTGTAAGAAAACTGATCCTTTATGCCGAGTGAAAGATGGACTGGTGAAGATTACATGTGGGATTGTAAGAGAACATAATCCTGTATGCCGAGTGAAAGATGGACATGAGAAGGATACATGAGCGATTGTAAGAGAAAAGAACTTGTATGCTGAGTGAAAGATGGACTTGAGAAGGATACATGAGGGATTGGGAGAGAACATGATCATGTATGCCGAGTGAAAGATGGACTTGAGAAGGATACATGAGGAATGGTAAGAGAAAAGAACTTGTATGCTGAGTGAATGATAGAGTTGAGAAGGATACATGAGCGATTGTAAGAGAACATGATCCTGTATGCCAAGTGAAAGATGGACTTGAGAAGGATACATGAGGGATTGTAAGAGAACATGATCATGTATGCCGAGTGAAAGATGGACTTGAGAAGGATACATGCGGGATTGTAAAAGAACCTGAACCTGTATGTCGAGTGAAAGATGGACTTGAGAAGGATACATGCGGGATTGTAAGAGAACCTGAACCTGTATGCTGATTGAAAGATGGACTTGAGAAGGTTACATGAGCGATTGTAAGAGAAAGGAACCTTTATGCCGAGTGAAAGATGGACTTGAGAAGGATAGCTGAAGGATTGAAAAGAGAACATGATCATGTATGCCGAGGGAAAGATGGACTTGAGAAGGATACCTGAGGGATTGAAAAGAGAACATGATCCTTTATGCCGAGTGAAAGATGGACTTGCGAAGATTACAGGTGGGATTGTAAGAGAACATGAACCTGTATGCCGAGAGAAAGATGGACATGAGAAGGATACATGTGGGATTGTAAGAGAACATGATCCTGTATGCCGAGTGAAAGATGGACTTGTAAAGGATACATGGGGGATTGTAAGAGAACATGATCCTGTATGCCGAGTGAAAGATGGGCTTGAGAAGGATACATGTGGGATTGTAAGAGAACATGAACCTGTATGCTGAGTGAAAGATGGACTTGTGAAGGATACATGTGGGATTGTAAGAGAACATGATCCCGTGTGCCGAGTGAAAGATGGAGTTGAGAAGGATACATGAGGGATTGTAAGAGAACATGATCCTGTATGCCGAGTGAAAGATGGACTTGAGGAGGATACATGTGGGATTGTAAGAGAACATGATCCTGTATGCCGAGTGAAAGATGGACATGAGGAGGATACATGTGGGATTGTAAGAGAACATGATCCTGTATGCCGAGTGAAAGATGGACTTGAGAAAGATACATGTCGGATTGTAAGAGAACATGTACCTGTTCAGAGAAAGGAAAGGAAATAACGTCATGAAAGTGAAATACAGGGGAGACAATCCTATTCACATACCGAACGAGTGTTAAGCTGCTAACCCTTATTGTCTCCCTTACATCGTTACAATTTCTAATTTGGTAATCCAGCCTTTATTGGCTGACGGTGAATAACTATCTACACCGTAATACAATGAAACATGCTGAAACATATTGAAACCAATTTGCCGGTTGAATTTGTTTTAGACTGGTTAATATTTATTAGCTATTTAGATCAAGCTTCGCTGATTTCATCGTATTTTCCCACACGTTATAGTCGTATCACGACAAAGCAATATGAAATCCATAATTATCATCATCATCATCATCACCATCATCATTCATCATCATCATCGTCATCATCGTCATTCATCATCGTCATAGTCGTCATTCATCATCATCATCATCATCATCTCTCATGATTATTATTATTATTATTATTATTATTATTATTATTATTATTATTTTTATTATTATTATTATTATTATGTCACATCTGTTCCGTGACAAAGAGCAGTTTATTGATATAATCAATGTGTAATTAGCGTGACTCCGCGTCGTTAGCGGGCTAACCTCACACCGCCTCGTAAAGCAACATTATCACCGAGACACTCCGGCTTGTGCGTCTCTCTGAGTAATTAGCTATGTTCAATAGCGTGTAGCGGAGATGGCGTTATGGAGTTAACAATGGGCGAGGACTGTCGGAGCTTGCAGCAGCTGGTTAAAGATCGGTTTTATTATCTTGCAATTTCAATTAAGAAAATAAAGCTCTATTAATTAAAATAATCTTCTACAGTCCTAAAGTGGTCATGCTTAAAGCGTGCGTGCGTGCGTGTGGAGTGCGTGCGTGCGTGCGTGCGTGATAGGGGTTTGTGGGTTGGGATTGAGTTGGGCTGGCGATGGCGTGACTCCCACCATAACCACCCCTGAACATCTCCTTGGTTTCGTCCACGCATTCGTGCATAAACCACGTTTTCACTGTCTGACCATAATGAGCTGACACAGGCTGTCTGCTTCATCTCCCGTATGGTCTCCAGGATCCTATAACTGCTTTGATTACAATGGCGTGAAGTGTCCTCTGCGCATACTAACGATTAAACCTATAAAGACACGCAATATTGATTGATTAGTTTACTAATACAAATTATTCTAACGAATTGTAAAACATACTGAATACATCTAAAATAATATGATTAGGACAGCAGCGACTACCAGTCAAATTGTTTAAAAGATAATTTGCAGGGCGAAATGAAGTAACGTGAAATAAATATTCTCTAGACGAAAATTGGAGCTAGAATGCAATCCGTCAAATCCAGAATCGATATTGATGTCTAGACTGACGAGTTAAACAATGTCATCATAGACCGGCTCATCTACACATTCCACACGTCTCATAAGAGGCTTTGTTAGGCCAGTCTGCTCGTGACTGGTAATATTTATGAAGTCAAACCGCTGGATATTAAATAGCATTTGCATTGCCAACAATGTAATATGACCGCGACGACGACATCGATGACGATGATGAAAGATGACGACGATGGCCAACGGATGATGATGATGATGATGATGATGGTGATGATGAAAGTGGTGGTGGTGTGGTTGTGACGACGACGATGACGAGGATGGCGACGAGTAATGTCTCGTGATAATGTCTAGATTCAAATTGTTATAAAAAACCCCAATATCTTTAGCATGTGGCTGTGATTAAGCGTCATATTACGGACGTCACATAGTAAATACGTACCCCCCCCCCCCCACCACCCCCAGGACACCACATATTAGCAACACTATTTCTTCGCCAGTTCACCTGTCCAAGCCAAGTGGCATGGTGTTTTTTTATCCGCCGTATACTCATTCTCACTATGGGCCTAGTTTAGACTCTCGAGCACTTCCATGGCTGCCAACCCATACGGATTTGTCACGGCCGAATTAACTACACGGAATTCACGGACAAAAGAGGGTGCTTCGAATGACTATCCACGCGAAGTCGAATGGCTGGCTCACATTGAAGCTCCGCTTTAAATAGCTCTGTAAATATATATTTAAGGTCAGATATGTTGTGGTACTGGCGATGTCCGCCAGTTACTGATTCCGCATTTCGCGGCTGCCGGGCTTGCAACTTCCCGCCGTTTCTAAGGACGCCAGGCAGTCGTACCTTGGAACCTGAATCGCGAGCACCTGCCGCCGGTTCCCAGTGCGATTCGAGACCCATGTTGGTGAGTACCACTATAATGTACTAGTAGTATTACTACAAATGGTGTCAGGAGTACTTTTGGCCCTAAATTAAATTTAAAAAAAATTATTTTTCAAAATTATTTTTCACGATTTTGCTGCTTAATTCTCGAGAAGGATGTGGGCTACTAGATTATTACTCGAATGGCGCAAATTGTCCTCCATTTTGAACTTTTGACAACTGCGAAAATCACATTTTTATCATTTCCTGGTAGGTAAGACTATATTTTAAAGATTTTAAATCAAATTAACCTGATTTTAACTTCATTTTTAATTTCTGATCTATTTTCGTGGTATTTGCTTTGACATTTTACAATTATTTGGCACTCGTCAGTCCTACAAGTTGTATATTTATTTTCGTGGTATATTTATATGCCATTGCAGGCTATGTCTTGATTCTAACCCCTCCCATAGGTTTACTATGGGATTTCAGATTGCCACGAAATCTGGTTAAACACTACAATTAAAAATTATCTATGGTGCTTTCAATGTCTGCAATTTAATAAGTAAGGCTATGATGGGGTTTTTTCCCCGCCATACTAAGCAAGCGGTAAAATTAAATAAAAGTAATAAATGCAGATTACCACTTTTCGTGAGGGGTGAGAATAAGGATATAGCCCCATTGCAATCTGTAACTGTAATGCTTCCGAACATTCTAAAAAAATTCAGCAATTTTTCTGATATCAGTTGAATGCTTTCAGTGTTCCCTATGTAGTGAGCGATTCTACACTTGTCTAATTTCATCAATTTCATGTGCTTAACATTCAAGAATCATTATCAAGGTTATTTATTTATTATATTTATTACATCTACTGTGAACATATACCACCGTGATATTACTTATTATTCTTGACCTTATTTTTAGACACTACTCCGCTCTCTTCATTTAAAAGTGGTGGAGGTGGATAGTGATGTCCATTGCGTTAACCTTTGCCGGTGACTAAGTATTCCCTTCTAGTATGGTACGGTATACCAGGGTTGGTAGGGCTGCTCTAAGTATTCCCTCCTAGTATGGTACGGTATACCAGGATTGGTAGGGCTGCTCTAAGTATTTCCTTCTAGTATGGTACGGTATACCAGGATTGGTAGGGCTGCTCTAAGTATTCCCTTCTAGTATGGTACGGTATACCAGGGTTGGTAGGGCTGCTCTAAGTATTCCCTTCTAGTATGGTACGGTATACCAGGATTGGTAGGGCTGCTCTAAGTATTCCCTTCTAGTATGGTACGGTATACCAGGATTGGTAGGGCTGCTCTAAGTATTCCCTTCTAGTATGGTACGGTATACCAGGATTGGTAGGGCTGCTCTAAGTATTCCCTTCTAGTATGGTACGGTATACCAGGATTGGTAGGGCTGCTCTAAGTATTCCCTTCTAGTATGGTACGGTATACCAGGGTTGGTAGGGCTGCTCTTATCTCATTCAGAACAGATGTCGACATTTACATGTATTCACAAATATCAACATTATAATGTCAGTAATCATCCGCATGTTGTTTAATTCGCATCAGAATGAATTCCTATGTAAGTGCATAAGTCTTTTACCAGTCAGACCTGTTGCATGACCAAGATTGCGAAGTGTTTAAGAAACCTTTTATGTTTACTTTGTCTCGGCACAATAGATCTTGGGCATATATATATATATATATATATATATATATATATATATATATATATATATATATATATATATATATATATATATATATATATATATATATATATATATATATATATATATATATATATACACCTGTGCAAAAGTTAAGCACCAGCAAAAACAATAGAACGTAGAAACATGATGGTACAACTAGGCTGCCATACTTTTTGTCCCCGCGTTAGCTGACATAATTCCAAGTACGAAATGCACATGCATGCATGACTTCACGCCGCTTGATGTCCGTGCGTGGCGGGAAACAGCACACGTGTTCAGTTATGTAAAAGTCCAGTTTGAGGTGTAGAACATTACATACAGATTTAGGCGACAAGATTAGGAATTTTGTGTTCATGACCGTGGTTTATTTGTACAGAGAGAATTAGCTCTTGATTGTGAACCGCTATGGCAAGACGAAGGTTAAGTGATCGTGTGAAATGGCAAATCATAGGCATGCATACCACTGGTATGTCATGCAGAGAGATTGGCAGACAGCTGAACATTAACCATACTGTAATCAGTCGTTTGATTGCAAAACATGGGCAAACTAACGAGGTGAAGGACAGGCCTAGATCTGGAAGACCGAAGAAGACTACTGCCCGTGATGATCGAGCCCTAGTACGCCTTGTTAGGAGATCTCCATTCACCAACAGCAGAGTGCTCAGCCAGCAATGGGAAACGCGCAATAGAGTGTCAATGTCTACCGTCAAAAGGAGACTGTATGCTGCTGGCATGAAAGCTAGGAGACCTGTCAGACGTCCTCTCCTCACTGCACACCACAAAGAGGAGCGTCTGAGGTGGTGCAACGAAAGAAGACACTGGAACATGAGATCCTGGAGACGGGTACACTGGTCCGATGAAAGTCGGTTCCTGCTTCATGCCACAGATGGTCGAACTCGTGTATGGAGGTCCAGACGCACGGCGTACGACCAACGTAACATCATGGAAGAAGTTCCATTTGGTGGAGGTTCCGTTATGATATGGGGGTGCATCTCATTTGATTGTAAGCTGGATCTGTTGACTGTACCTGGAACACTAAATGGACAAAGATATCAAGATTCCATACTGGATAGAGTTGTGGTCCCTCATTTTGTAAATCATGCACCTGGAACCCACCCTATATTCATGGATGACAACGCCCGACCACATCGTGCTAGAGCTGTGCATGAATACCTCCGCCAGAATGCCATCGAAACCCTACCATGGCCAGCAAGGAGCCCTGACATGAACCCTATTGAGCATATCTGGGACATTCTGGGAAACATGGTGAGAAGGAGGGATCCTCCTGTGCAGAACCTACAGGAATTAACAGACGCACTCAATCTTGAATGGCAACGAATACCACAATGGCGTATCAGTCGGTTGGTGACCAGCATGAGACGTCGTGTCCAGGCCGTCATCCAGGCACGAAGTGGATATACCCGGTATTAATAATGACAGTCTCAAACTCGTGCACAGATGTTAAACTTCGTTTTCAGACATCATTAATGACAATCTAGCCACGTGTGTCAACTGGTGGGCAATAGTTGTCAGTTGTGTCAACGTAACCATATTCAGGCCTCGTTTTCAAGTTCAAACAAAAACATACAGTGTTTCCCCACCATCATAATCAGCATTCCTCTAGTTGCATTATTACCTCTTGCACTAAGATGGATGGGTACATAAATGTTTATGCTATTGCTTTCTTCATAGCACATGAATATACCCTCGCATGTGCGTAAAAATAGGGTGGTGCTTAACTTTTGCACAGGTGTATATATATATATATATATATATATATATATATATATATATATATATATATATATATATATATATATATATATATATATATATATATATATATATATATATATATATATATATATATATATATATATATATATATATATATATATATATATGTTCTTATCAGGTGGGCAGAAATTGCGATAATCGTGGTTATGCTCATTAGGTGATGCCTAAGTAGCAATTCCTGACCAGATGATCTACATGATGTTGCTAATTCACGGATCCATTTCTAGCTATATGCCATGCCAATTCGTAGCTAAACTCTGCCCACTTTGTATGCACATTGGAATCGATTTTAACACCTTGAAACATAATTTCCCAGACTAAGTTTCAAGGTGACAATACAGGTAAGCGGTTGAATAATTTGAAACTAATTTGACTGCTGGTCGTTGCTGCCTATGTCAGCAACAGCAGATGACCTAGATATTGATTCTGTTTTACCAGCATCACTTCCCCTAGGCAGGTCCGAGGCGAATGCATTACACATCTCCTAGGCGCATGAGGTGTCAGGTCCTAGGGGAATGCATTACACATCTCCTAGGCGCATGAGGTGTCAGGTCCGAGGGGAATGCATTACACATCTCCTAGGAGCATGAGGTGTCAGGTCCGAGGGGAATTCATTACACATCGCCTA
>CM067360.1:2424286-2454286 GCA_034401795.1 Chaetoderma sp. LZ-2023a
CGACACGACGATGTTTGATCGTGTGAAATGGCAAATCATAGGCATGCATACCACTGGTATGTCATGCAGAGAGATTGGCAGACAGCTGAACATTAACCATACTGTAATCAGTCGTTTGATTGCAAAACATGGGCAAACTAACGAGGTGAACGACATGCCTAGATCTGGAAGACCGAAGAAGACTACTGCCCGTGATTATCGAGCCCTAGTACGCCTTGTTAGGAGATCTCCATTCACCAACAGCAGAGTGCTCAGCCAGCAATGGGAAACGCGCAATAGAGTGTCAATGTCTACCGTCAAAAGGAGACTGTATGCTGCTGGCATGAAAGCTAGGAGACCTGTCAGACGTCCTCTCCTCACTGCACACCACAAAGAGGAGCGTCTGAGGTGGTGCAACGAAAGAAGACACTGGAACATGAGATCCTGGAGACGGGTACACTGGTCCGATGAAAGTCGGTTCCTGCTTCATGCCACAGATGGTCGAACTCGTGTATGGAGGTCCAGACGCACGGCGTACGACCAACGTAACATCTTGGAAGAAGTTCCATTTGGTGGAGGTTCCGTTATGATATGGGGGTGCATCTCATTTGATTGTAAGCTGGATCTGTTGACTGTACCTGGAACACTAAATGGACAAAGATATCAAGATTCCATACTGGATAGAGTTGTGGTCCCTCATTTTGTAAATCATGCACCTGGAACCCACCCTATATTCATGGATGACAACGCCCGACCACATCGTGCTAGAGCTGTGCATGAATACCTCCGCCAGAATGCCATCGAAACCCTACCATGGCCAGCAAGGAGCCCTGACATGAACCCTATTGAGCATATCTGGGACATTCTGGGAAACATGGTGAGAAGGAGGGATCCTCCTGTTCAGAACCTACAGGAATTAACAGACGCACTCCATCTTGAATGGCAACGAATACCACAATGGCGTATCAGTCGGTTGGTGACCAGCATGAGACGTCGTGTCCAGGCCGTCATCCAGGCACAAGGTGGATATACCCGATATTAATAATGACAGTCTTAAACTCGTGCACAGATGTTAAACTTCGTTTTCAGACGCCATTAATGACAATCTAGCCACGTGTGTCAACTGTAGGGCAATAGTTGTCAGTTGTGTCAACGTAACCATATTCAGGCCTCGTTTTCAAGTTCAAACAAAAACATACAGTGTTTCCCCACCATCATAATCAGCATTCCTCTAGTTGCATTATTACCTCTTGCACTAAGATGGATGGGTACATAAATGTTTATGCTATTGCTTTCTTCATAGCACATGAATATACCCTCGCACGTGCGTAAAAATAGGGTGGTGCTTAACTTTTGCACAGGTGTATAGTTATGTATAAATATAATGTAATGGAATATATTAAATAGTGCTCGTTTGTATAAGACAATGTAATATATTTTTCAGACGTTGAATAAATTGAATTGCTTTGAATTGAATTGACCGATTAGGCCTCATTAGGAGCATTGCGACGCGATATGTCGCTGCGGACCATATAACTTGCTCTGCCACCTAGGCCACCCCCACCCATGGATCGGTCACTGTATCCAATGGTGACTATTTACTTGCTTAATATGACATATAGAATTAGATCTAATTATTAGCATAGTTAATATGATCCGTTGATAAAATTTAATCCACGCATACGGCGGTTCTCCTTCATAGGATACTTATTCCTATAAGAAGAAGAAGAAGAAAATGATGTCATTATCCAGGAAAGGCCTTTTCAGCCCGACCAATTAGATGTCAGATGTCAGATGTCTTTGAATGTCATAAGTCTAGCGCTAGTTGCCAGATGAGGCGAGTTCAGTAAATCGCAATAGACCTTTCCCACATGAGCATATTTTGGGAAAATACCGTCCCTGACTGCATCGCGCGGACGACTTCCGGGTAATACCCACGATAGGCGACGCGCAAACAGCATTACTTTACTATTAGAATTAGATACAACACACTTTAAGCAGTCAAATATATGAAGAACTAATTTCATAATATTATTGAAGTCATACATCGCTGGAAAGCTAAGCCAATTTTCTATACATTTCTGTATTAGTTTTTATCGTTTTGTAAAATTTAATACAGTTGATTGTGATTTTAAAATATCCCCTATTGTCCACTTGATTTAAAGCATCAAGGTAGAATGGTGTACTTTATATACGCAAATAACCAGGGGAAAAGTTAACAAAAAAAAAAATAATAATGCATTAATATTTAGACAATTCAGCTTTCCAGAGTACTCACCCATCATATGACGTCATAATGAACTGCGTGATGTGTAGAATGACATCATAATGAATGACGTCATGAATGATGTCGATAAGTACGTCACGAACGCAAATTTGAAGACGGTCTATGCGTTGTTGTACAAATTGTTTGCTTTTACTATTGAATAAATATTCTGTTGAATATTTTGAAATTAATTTGACTGGGCGCTGTTGCTGCCATAGGCAGCAACAGCACCCAGTCAAATTAGTTACAAAATATTCAACAGCTTCCCTGTACAGTTTTCAGGAAATTGATGGCTAGGGCATTCGGGGACCGATCAATCCCAACACGGCGAGGTGTGGGTGGAGCTTAGCTAGTGATGGGCGGGGCATAGCTAGAAATAGAAAGGTCCATTGAATGCGCTTTCCAATGATGTATGACTTAAATAATATAGTGATTTTAGTTTATCATAGGAACATTTTAAATTGCGGTGTCTTTAAGCGCAATAGTAATTCAACGGGGCTCAGCCGCTTGCTGGCGGAGTTACCAGCCAACAGTTGCGCTCTGAGCGTTGATTTATGGGAATTCCTACGTAATGACGTCAATATGGGAAAGGTGTATTGCGCATGACCGGGTATTCACTGACTGGCCGATGCAGACCATCAGCTGCATATATAGCCTTCCAAAATGACCAAATGACCTTTTGGTAATTTGAAGAGAAATTGAACAGACGCCAATTTAAATATTTTTTATCACAAATAAAATTGTATTGGCTATTATAATCTGACACTTTATTCGACTACGTAATAGGTTTAGTAACAAACACATATTATTTTGGAGACTATACACCCGGGAAGAAAATACTGAACTCTGAAATGCCACTTCTGAGAGGGCCATGAACAATCTAGCCAGTATATGCGATATCTATAGGCGCGCCCATTTGTAAATGAGGCAAGGCCAATATGCAAATTTGTTACAAACGGTCCATCTAACAAATTGTTAGATGGGTCCGCACCATTTACAAATGGTTCTGCACCGTATACACATTGTCCAGATTGGCTATTGGATCGCCACATCTACACAAATCCATATTCTCGGCAGCAGTGATGGACATTACTTAACAGAAAACAACACACCCAATCTACATCCTTTAATAACATATATCGAAGCTGACATATTCAATTCACCTGTTGAATATGTTAAAAAACAATTTGACTGAAAGTCATTGTTGCTTATGGCATTAACGTCTTTCAGTGAATTTATGTTCAAAATGTTCACAGTGTTTCGTTGTTCACTTCCGCATAGTTATTATTGCGCAGTGATACCGGATGCATTAGGGAATAAATTGTCGTTTATGTGACTATTTAATGGAAGCGATCACTATCTTTCTTTATCCCTGTTCAGCCTGAATGCACAAACTGGTGACTCTAAGACTGCTCAATACGAAACTAGCTGGATATTTGGGGTGCGTACATGGAGCAACGTCGTTCGACGGATTTGTGCTAAATATAATTATCAAGCAACATGTTAGATCTGAACGAAACATTATTGACATAATTTAGATATTTATCTGTCTCCCTGTTGTAAACCACCAGACAATACTTTCTATGAGCAAAAACATTTGACTTGTTGAATATTTTGAAAACAATTTGACTGAAAGTATTTAGTGGCTTAGCCACCAACCACTTTCAGTCGAGTTTTCCCCCAAAATATTCAGCCGACCCAGAGCTATAACTCTTGGAATACGTTGTCTGCAAACACATTCAAACAGTTAAGAATGAAAGTGGTTCAGTTCCCAAGCAGAAAATTAAGTAATGGCCACCATTTATCGGAATTAGAAGCATAAATTAGTCGGAAAATGATCGTCTGAGTGGACGCTGAGGAAATAATGAAAATCAATATTCATGTCTAGACGCTTCTAGAGTAGATAAATTCACATTGATGGCCACCTCAGATACTCACATTCATTTACGCTCCCACAGACTGATTGACATGAGAGAAAATGAAGGCAATTTGCTCTTAAAACAAATAATACATCAACCGTGTTAATCTAACCAGCGTATGTCTCCGGTCAGCCTTATTTCTTTTGTTCACGTCAACATTATTTCCATCCTCAATGACATTCAATGGATCGTTATAGCACAATTTATTTGAATGCTGACATCGTCATCTCTTTCCCACAACCAACCCACCCCCACCCCCCCCCCCCTCTCATCCACATATACCTCATTCTGGCTTACATGGTTAGGGATAATGTTTGGGTCACTTTAGCCACTTTCAAAATGGCGTCTCTTATGGAGTCTCTTTGTCCTACCACGTCACAGCCGTCAAGGGTTGACGGAATATTGTGAAATTTCAAAAGAATCTCATATAAGCTAATCACTAGAATGAAAACAATTTATTTCGGGGGAAATGAACTTAAGCTAGGGGTTTAATTCTAGAAATGCAGGACATACTCTCTAAGGACATCTAAGTGCCAACTATATTTGGGCGAGGGCCCAAAACCATTCCATGTATAGCAACAAATCCCCCACTCATAGACCCTGTTACAGTTCACCAAATACCTATGACAATAGGGGATATGCACCTATTGTGTTCTGTAGAAACTTGTAAGTATCTTGGCGAAGTAACGTCACCTCACTTCAAAGGATGGCGTGCTCACTTCGGTAATTTCCTTAATGAATCAGAAGCCGATTCTTTGTATAATCTATGTAGAATTTAGACAGACTAGAACAGCCCATAGTATATCACACTATTTTGGAGGAACTAATAATGATGCTTGTCTTTCTGTTCAGGACACTGAAAAGGCGTGACATCACTACATCAGTGACGTCATTGCCTTCATCAAGCATGCCAATGCCCCACCACCCAGACCAGCATTACTTGTGTAATTTTAATGAAATCCGTGACCATTATCCTCCTGCATTTTTTCCATGGTTGATCTATGTACTTTGGACTAGGCCTACTTAGATATGATGTAGTCCCTATGTCTCTCTGAAACATGGGGGATAACTCCACTAGAGCAGGAATTCCAAAATGGCTGCCAGGGGCCATTTCAAGAATAAGGTCGGGGATAACTTTTGAATTAAGTACACTAGAATTATGAATGCGATGTCATTTTCCACTAATTTTGAGGCGGGAATCTGTTGGGATTGTCAAATCTTGTTTTGGGCAGCTTGACCACCAACTCCAATTTGGCCGCTGTCAGCCATGTTGAAAATCAAAGTTTCTATAACTTAGGAAACAAACGAACTCTATGGATACTAGAATCATGAATGAGGGGTAATTTTCCACAACTTTTGAAGTTTTAAATCGGATGGGATGGTTGTTTTGGTGGGTGGGTGGTGTTGGGTTGGTGGGTGTCATCTTGACCTCCAAATCCAAGATGGCGACTGTCGGCCATGTTGAAAACCAAATTTGTATATCTTAGGAACCAAACGAGGTATATGCACAAATGCAATGTCTTCCATGTACAAAATATGCACCTTCCGAGATCTTTAAAATTCTTACATGGAAAATATCCCACAAGATGAATCCAATGCCTTGAAAGACTTCCTTCTACTATAGGTCCAGTACATGGTAAAACATGTGCGTGGTGTATGAAAGATTCAGAACAAAGGAAGTCCAGCCATAACAATCAATTGCTCCTCTTATTAACTGAAGATGCATGGATTATGTTTATGTCACATACTGTGTATCTTGAAGCTCATACAACGAGACAATTATGGACATGAATCAGTTGTCAATTAACGCTATTTGAAGGCCCTTCCACACCGTATATTGTCTTTTACTAATGCCATTTACAAGCGATTCAAAGGTTTGGGATATCAGACATCATGGTGGCAGCTGCTGTGATCGTTGATGGGTCAGTTAACCAGGGACTACGTGGGAAACATTTCAAGCGTGGTGTACCGACATTGTGGCTTTTCTATGAGACGCTACTTCATCACACTCTAGACAAAATCTTGAATGCCTCTACTATGTCCGAGAAAATCCATGCAATTATTGCCAAACCGTGTCAGCAAATCGATGCATCCCGATGAACTATCGGACACCTACACAGATGTCTAAGTCAGTGAGGACCTACAGAAGCTTGTTAACACTCTCCCTACATGCTCACTATTGGATATCTTTCTTGGAGATAGTGGAGATTCAGACTTAGATCATTCGTGCCCGTACAAATCGAAACTGGCATGAATTCAAATCTTCAATGAAACTCATGTTGTCATGAATTTTAATGACACATATGGACGACACATTTCAGATTTCATTGTAATTTTTGACAATCGTCCTGATGAACGGGCTGCATATATGGACAGTGGTCTGCAAGTCCAGTCCAAGACTTGGAATCCATACTCATGCATGGCTCTTGGGATGGATTGAGTCAACAGTGCTCGAAGTTGAAGTCGCTTTGGCTTGCCATTCGCAACAATGAGAAACCATTACTTTCCAACACGCGTAACGCTAATAATATAAACAGACTGTAAGCAAGTGTACAACGCCATCCTAACTGCAAGAAAAATGCTAAAATGAAGCATACCGATTGCGTCGCAAACAAAATCAAGACAGGTGAGCAGGATGTTCAGGATCTGCGTGCATGTCTCACGATACAGAAGGTGCAGAAGAGTAAGTCACAAGAGAACCTGACGATGACTCTAATACAAGCACCTGATACATATACGACAATCATTGACATGTGCCTCATATGGTGCTTGGCTGCCCCAAATACTGGACAGTGATAGAAGACTGATGGTACCAATTACACCTGGAAAGACTATAGAGAGAAGGTGGTGCACACAGTTCTGACATGGCACAAATAGTGCGGATCATTTGCGTGAACGATCAATTCGATCAACAACACACAATCAAAGACAGCGAGTGCATATTGCGTCAGCTATAGCAATGAGTTATGTGTACATGAAGTCAGAAGATATGTTTCCTGCAATAAAAGACATTTATATTCTCCTCGATAAAACAAACAAGACAATAATATTCGCGAACAGACATTTCTGCAGACAGGTTTATAGAACACTGTAGAAACATCTGCTGTAGAAATCATCTACAGTGTCGACATCAGTATGAAAAATCTCAGTACAGGTCAGCCTTGCCACTATTCGCCTGCTCCCATGCACAGGCTGATAGTGCAATATTTGTCAGCTACAGTGTCCTCCAGTCAGATGACTATGCAGAAGCGGTCATTCTTGATACAGAAGGCACAGATAATTATGTACTTGCAGCTAATGTTGCCTACCCGATGTTATTTTTGGAAAGGAAAATGCAGCTCATCACTGCTCGATGTCTATTTAGCAAAGAAATGGTGGCCTGCATCAGTCCACTTCATATCCTCACTGGCTGTGATCATAACTCTAACTTCTACTGCTAGTGGCAGATCGTATCCAAAGTTGTAAAGAGGCACGTGAACATTTAGTATTCTTTGGCATAGAACTCGCAGCCCCAAAAGAGGACCTCAATGATTTGGCGAAGTTTGGAATCTGATGCATATGCAATATATGCATCAGATTCCAGACTTTGGGAGAAGTGATGGCTGCTAATTGGACAGCACAAGAGAATTAGAGCAACAATCGTCTCACACCTGACAGTTTTCATTACATTAAATACGGCAAAATCTCTCCTAAAGCACCCCAACCTCCAGTTCCACCCTTCAGCCTCTGGAATGGATGCCATTTGTTAGATGGCCTGTTCCTCATCAATACCGCTGAGCCCAAATGATGAGTTGATTAAATCTTTTGCATTTGCAACAAAGCTTATATCTCTGGATTGGATAATCATATTTTAACACGATTTGGACACATGGTTACCTACATCGACTTGAATCAGCAGCCTAATAATGAGTTCACAATGTCAAAGATCAAGCTGCCAGAGCTGCAACTATAGCGTGTCATGCCTGTTCGCCAATGCATAGGTCGCAGTTAATAAACATCCTTTTGTTTAAGATCTCACAAGGCGACTATATTGTATAAGGGATCAAAATGACTTCAAAAGTGGGAAATAACGACCCTATCCATTTGCCCATGCTAAAATTAATGAGAACAGACAATGCATTTGTACATATAGCTCGTTTGGTTCCTAATACAATTTTCTGATTTTCAACATGGCCGACAGTGACCACCTTGGAATTGGAGGACAGGATGCCACCCAAACAAAGAATTGACCATCCTATCTGATTTCCCACCTTACGATTAGTGGAAAATCTCCCTTCCTTCATGATTCTAGTGTACTTAGTTCAAAAGTATCACTGGCCTCATTATCGAAATGGCTCCTGGTGGCCATTTTGAAATTCAGGCTCTTCGCAGGGTTAGCCCCATATTTTTGAGGGAGATATGAGCCAAATCTTTTCTAAATAGTCCAAAGTACTTAGATCAACAATAAAAAGGTAGGACAGAATGGTCACCAGATTCCATGAAAACGACTCTACTGCAGTATTATAATCCCAAATGATCGTGATTGATTACCTTGTAATACTAGCACAGGGATCATCGTGGCTATTGTTTATCCAAAGGGAAATACGTGATATGCCATTCTCCGTTACTCGGATATTCTGGAAACCCGTAGCCCTGCAGTCCCACCCCCATTTTCAAGACATTAAAAATGTGGCATACCAAGTTACCAACACACTCTCTCGTGCGCTACATTACATAGCAATCGCTACATAAGTGACGTCATTGCTTCTCATCAAGCATGCCATTGTCGCAACGCTCAGGCCAGCATTGTTACAATCCCACCTGATAGTGATTACCTTGTAATACTAGCACAGGGATCACCGTGGCTAGTGTGGATCCTAAGCACAGGGATGGCCGTGGTTAGTGTGGATCCTAAGCACAGAGATCACGGTGGCTAGTGTGGATCCTAAGCACAGGGATGACCGTGGCTAGTGTTGATCCAAAGCACATGGATCACCGTGGCTAGTGTGGATCCAAAGCACAGGGATCACTGTGGCTAGTGTGGATCCTAAGCACACGGATCACCGTGGCTAGTGTTGATCCAAAGCACAGGGATCACCGTGGCTATTGTGGATCCAAAGCACAGGGATCACTGTGGCTAGTGTTGATCAAAAGCACAGGGATCACCGTGGCTAGTGTGGATCCAAAGCACAGGGATCACTGTGGCTAGTGTGGATCCAAAGCACAGGGATCATCGTGGTTAGTGTGGATCCAAAGGGAAATGCGTGATATGTTATTAATGCATTCCTAGAATAAGCCAATGTGAAATGATATTCAAATACAAACCGGATAGTAGCAATCAGTACGAAAGGTAATATGGAGGACAAATTCTATGTAACTTAGTTAAATTTATGTGAAATATCTTAAATAGCTAAGCTAGTTGTACGTGGCAGGTAGCAACGGCTTTAAGGCAGCTTATTTATAAAATTATAGCTACAATAAATGTTTGGGTGTGTCTCATACCAAGAGCTCTGATAACAGAAAATTAATCAATAATGCAAATAGGCCTTTTAATATATGTTAGTTGATACAAAAAGCAGGGTTAAACAAGAATCTGAATCCATACTGTAACATCTACACAAGACCACATCTCTGCAAATCACAGCCTCTTTTCCTAAACTGTCTGCCTGATGAATTTCGGCAGATTACATTTTTCATGGGGTCTAACTCTGACTTGCTGAATATTTTGAAAGAAATGTGACTGAAAGTTGTTGGTGCCTAAACGACTTTCAGTCAAATTGTTTTCGAAATATTCAGCAGGTCCAGAGTTATTGCCTATTGCAATTATTGTCATTTGGCTTGCAGCAGTGGGACAGTTAATAGAGTCTGTTTTTACACTGCTGTTTGTCAAGCAGAACATCTTGCAAATAAATCATCAATCATATACGCCAGTGCTCTCAGATCGCGCGATTTCTGGCTCGGGGCTCAGACTGACTCTTGAATAGCGTTTCTTGAATTAGATTTGGCGTTCTATTACCGCGCTGAACTGCCAGATAGCTAGGCGATTGTTCTTTTGACAAATGAGATTTCGAATAGAACTTGATCTGAAGCCGGGTTTTTTCATCTGCCACAACCTTGTTTCATGGAGATAGATGGTAAATGATGAAGCATATTCTCTGTGTGTGTAAATAATGCTGACTTCTCGGGGAGCTAGGTACATAAAGAAA
This sequence comes from Chaetoderma sp. LZ-2023a, assembly GCA_034401795.1. NCBI lineage: Eukaryota > Metazoa > Mollusca > Caudofoveata > Chaetodermatida > Chaetodermatidae > Chaetoderma > Chaetoderma sp. LZ-2023a. Next base: position 2,434,636 of record CM067360.1, read on the forward strand.
CTTCCATGATAACGCAGGTTACTGGGCATGGTATTAACCCAATACCGGCCCTTTTAACCTGCATTAACAGGCATGTTTAGGTTTCTAGAAGAGTGTGATTGACTGTCGTTGCTGCTTCACGGTTTCCATGCCACCAGGACAATAGATTTGGAGTAGGTAACATCGACATACTAAATAATAAAGAATAACCATCCTGAAAAGAGTAAATCTCGAGTTGATCAATAATTTGGATGACGGCTGAAGCTGATTTAGAATTTTAGATTCTATCTAAGCGCCTCCCCTCTGATAAACATGCTGGTAGATATGGCTTTATGAGTTCTTGGGCTAGAATACTATGAATAGTTATAGAAACTCATACTGCAAACAGATCGGCTAGCTCCTAATAGGTGGCATTGTATTATGGCTATGGTTGTCATTGCAAAGCCCGATTTGTTGTTATGTTTCAAAGGCAATTTCAAACAACTAAATTATGATATCTTAAATAAATAAAGGACTAATCTATACGAAAATCTACATCTGATATCAGATGTAGAAATAGCGATGAAATTACTTCAATATGAGATTAGTATTCATTGCCGGTGTGACAGAACCCACACGTTCGCGTTTGGCGTACTGGATTAAAACAACCAGGGATACACACAGAAATAGGGCAGATGGGAATTTCCACATGTAGCCAAATCACGCGATTCACATACAATTGGATGGATCCGATCTGCCGGTCAAGTAATCGATTCCATAATCAAATATGTCACATATTAGCCAATTCCACAATCAAAATGACGTATCACTTTCGCGAAAATCAAAGGGGCCATCACTAAGGTGTATGCACTGTATGTTTTTAATAAATTTACAATTAAATACACAGTCCGTTAAATATTTTGCAACTAATTTGATTGGGAACTGTTGCTGCCATAGGCAACATCCCACATCCCCCCTCCCCCACCCCACCGCACCACCACCCACCCCACCCCCGGCATAATTACTTTCGAAATATTCGATAAGGTCACATGTATAGTCACCTTGGAATTCTCATTCTGCGAATTGAGATTTCAAAGTTTCAGATTAATTCCATCACACGTAACAAGTGGGTGGATCTTAGCTAGAAATGGGCGGGGCATAGGTAGAAATGGGCGGGGCATAGGTAGAAATAGTTTCCCCCTACTTCCACACACTAGGCACATAGACTGCGCTCTATATAGCATGCGTTGACATTATGGCTGCAGACCGTGCTACAGAATCAGCAAGGAACAGTTGCAACACTATGATGTATAATTTACAGCAAATGGAAAGAAAGCCAGACGCCTCTCCTTCAAAGTGGTGACTCGACATTCACACAAATGTCTATTAATACTGACAGACAATTTGTCAGAAATGGGTTTTGATAACAAGAATTTACTGCCATGGCAGATTAACCAGACAGCCGGAGAAACAACTGGTAAAAGATTTGACAAAGAACTGCAATATATTCACAGTACATATTCACTCATACGAGAACTGCAATATATTCACAGTACATATTCACTCATACGAGAACTGCAGTATATTCACAGTACATATTCACTCATACGAGAACTGCAGTATATTCACAGTACATATTCACTCATACGAGAACTGCAATATATTCACAGTACATATTCACTCATACGAGAACTGCAATATATTCACAGTACATATTCACTCATACGAGAACTGCAATATATTCACAGTACATATTCACTCATACGAGAACTGCAATATATTCACAGTACATATTCACTCATACGAGAACTGCAATATATTCACAGTACATATTCACTCATACGAGAACTGCAGTATATTCACAGTACATATTCACTCATACGAGAACTGCAATATATTCACAGTACATATTCACTCATACGAGAACTGCAATATATTCACAGTACATATTCACTCATACGAGAACTGCAGTATATTCACAGTACATATTCACTCATACGAGAACTGCAGTATATTCACAGTACATATTCACTCATACGAGAACTGCAGTATATTCACAGCACATATTCACTCATTTCCATTATTTGTTAATGCCCTTCATGTACTAACTATTATCATTTTTAATTACCAATAACATTTCCAAGTTGAGTTGAAGACATTTAATACGGCAACAAAGATTTCATTTGACATGTTTAAGATTTCGTGTGAAATGTGATTCGCTGAACAGATGCTACAACAATTTGCCTAATAATTCTGACCTTGTGTTTCTCCTCGTCGATCTAAATAATTGTAGTATTAACATTTCACCTGACCTTGTTGTCTGGTACAAACAAACAGTAAGTAGTCTATAGTAAACTATCGGTAATCTACACCTCTGATTTCAAAGTAGCATTCTGATTGGCCGAGTTAGCCCAGGACACAATGGCCATTTATTAGCCTGGGTGCAGAGCTAAGATAGGTTTGCGACTTGAAACTTTACTAAGCCTTTCCCATGCAATATATGGCCATGGAGGTAGTGAGGAAACCCAACCAATCATTAATGGCATCATGAGTATTGATTTTGATACCTCTTTTTTTTTTTTTTATCTCCATCGCCTTTTGAAAAGGTGTGAAAAGATGGAACCCTATCTCTTCCATTTTGATTGGATGGTAGATGTAGAGGGTTGCCATAATCCCATCCACTTCATTAAATCACGTGACTCCTGCCATTCAATGAGGTGAGCTTAAGGGTAATTAGCGTAATGATTGACAAGGGTTAATGAAGGTAATTAAGAATGATTGACAGGCTACATGTCTGGCCTCTTCTTTTCCTGGCTCTGGGAACTCATTCAATCGCGAAGCCCAGCCCCCTCGTTAAATTACGTACCCCCTGGCATCCTATGAGGTGAGCTTAATGGTAGTTAGCGCAATGATTGACAAGGGTTAATGAGGGTATTTAAGGATGATTGACAGGCTACATGTCTGGACTCGTCTTTTCCTGGAAACTCGTTCAATCGCGAAGCCCCGCCCCCTCGTTAAATGCGTTCGTAACAATGTGCATGTACACGTCATGAAATGTAATGACGAATTTGTAGTAGACATACGTGAGTTTAGTGTTGCTAGTGTTTACCCCACCAATCGAGGTGTGTCTATGTACGGTAATACATTTCGAAAGTTCGCCGCTATGATGCCTGCATTCGAAGAAACTGTGCTTAGAGCTAGGTGTTCCGATAGAGATGAGCAGATTAATTACATTTTATACATAGGTATAGATTTCTATTACATTTTAACGTGACATAGTTTTGGTCGGGTAATGTTGAAAATGAATCTACAGCTGATCGTCAATATCTAGATAAAAACTTGCGATCGTTGACGCGATGATCAGTTATTAAGCATTAGATTAATGGCTGATTTGTGATGCTCGGATAATGGGCACAAACAAATCGGGATGTGCAGTAACGCGCCTTTACTCTCTGGCTCTAGAGCCAGCTTAAACTTAATGGTTGATGAAGATGTTTGGTTTGAAATATTCAGAACTCTAAGCAGCGGTGTAAACGTTAACTCAAAGTTAATATCGGACAGGTACATTACTGCTACGGATGAAGAACTTAAACTAACTACAGTTTTAGAGGGTGACTGTAAAGACTAAGGATTACATATTCTCGAGAGCCTGCATGACTCAAGACTGGGATTAATGTCCAAGCAACCGGACAACGTTGTCGATGTAGCCAATGCTGATTCTGAAATCGACCGGGCCATTCAGTACGTTATCGATCACGTAATCCAAGAGGATCTGGAGTGTTGGATTATGCTATTCAACATGAGTCTACGGATGTAGAAGAAGGAATGCCATTGGGGTTCGAACCTTTGTTGGATACGCTGAGTTCTAATGATTTATCTGCTTATGAAGATGCGTGTTTTATATCACCCGACTCGCCCAGCAATGTCGAAACTTATGCTCAACCGGTAGCTACGCAGTATACCACCGATATGTTCCATCAATATATAAATTAACGTGAATATCTGAGTTTTGACTCCAAAAACTATCCACAGCTTAACAATCCTTTGCCGGCAGACACCGGATGGTCACTGGCCACTAGCGATGGAGGATAACACATCCTTATTCAGCCAAATACCAGCGCTATCCCAGACGGATGCATGGATATGCTCTATATGTCGATGCAAAATGGAGTGCAAGCCAATGTGATGTATGTCCCGAGAATCTAGATCATTCTGCAGACATGCGTGTAAGTGTATAGGAAAGAGCCGAATAATTCACAGTTTACATGCATGCACAGGTTAAATCAGTAAAGCTTAGAATATCTGCTCTTTTGGTCTAGTTGTAGTACAAATTAAATGAATCAGACTAAGCAAACTCCAATGTATTCAGGTATTTATCGCATGTTATCTGCCATGTGTGATAACTCACATGGGTCCATTCAATAACATGTATTTTGATACAATGACTGCTGAACTCAGTAACCTATTTACATGAGTATTGAATAGCTAACTATAAATGCTGTACCTGAAAGCTGTTGAGGATAAGTAGATGTTGAGGATAAGTAGATGTTGAGGATAAGTAGATGTTGAGGATAAGAAAATGTTGAGGATAAGTAGATGTTGAGGATAAGTAGATGTTGAGGATAAGTAGATGTTGAGGATAAGTAGATGTTGAGGATAAGTAGATGTTGAGGATAAGTAGATGTTGAGGATAAGTAGATGTTGAGGAGAGGTAGATGTTGAGGATAGGTAGATTTTGAGGATAGGTAGATGTTGAGGAAAGTAGATGTTGAGGATAAGTAGATGTTGAGGATAAGTAGATGTTGAGGATAAGTAGATGTTGAGGATAAGTAGATGTTGAGGATAGGTAGATGTTGAGGATAGGTAGATGTTGAGGAAAGTAGATGTTGAGGATAAGTAGATGTTGAGGATAAGTAGATGTTGAGGATAAGTAGATGTTGAGGATAAGTAGATGTTGAGGATAAGTAGATGTTGAGGAGAGGTAGATGTTGAGGATAGGTAGATTTTGAGGATAGGTAGATGTTGAGGAAAGTAGATGTTGAGGATAAGTAGATGTTGAGGATAAGTAGATGTTGAGGATAAGTAGATGTTGAGGATAGGTAGATGTTGAGGAAAGTAGATGTTGAGGATAAGAAGATGTTGAGGATAAGTAGATGTTGAGTATAGGTAGATGTTGAGGATAAGTAGATGTTGAGGATAAGTAGATGTTGAGGATAAGTAGATGTTGAGGAAAGTAGATGTTGAGGATAAGTAGATGTTGAGGATAAGTAGATGTTGAGGATAAGTAGATGTTGAGGATAAGTAGATGTTGAGGATAAGTAGATGTTGAGGATAAGTAGATGTTGAGGATAAGTAGATGTTGAGGATAAGTGGATGTTGAGGATAAGTAAATGTTGAGGATAAGTAGATGGAACGTTGTTATTGTTGTCATTCACTCAACCTTTCCTGAACATAATTTGACAACGCAACACTAGCATATAATAAAATATAATTCACGAAACGGAGTAAGAAATTGCATTAATTCATCTAGTCTGCTTGGTAGGAAGCCATCACAGTTTCGTATTCCGGGTCGATATAACAGACTGTTAATTACATGTATTGGCTGTGTATGTTGACAGACTGGTGGTTCAGTAATGTGCATTATATTGTCTGTCTGGACATATATATATATATATATATATATATATATATATATATATATATATATATATATATATATATATATATATATATATATATATATATATATATATATATATATATACACATGTGCAAAAGTTAAGCACCACCCTATTTTTACGCACATGCGAGGGTATATTCATGTGCTATGAAGAAAGCAATAGCATAAACATTTATGTACCCATCCATCTTAGTGCAAGAGGTAATAATGCAACTAGAGGAATGCTGATTATGATGGTGGGGAAACACTGTATGTTTTTGTTTGAACTTGAAAACGAGGCCTGAATATGGTTACGTTGACACAACTGACAACTATTGCCCTACAGTTGACACACGTGGCTAGATTGTCATTAATGGTGTCTGAAAACGAAGTTTAACATCTGTGCACGAGTTTGAGACTGTCATTATTAATACCGGGTATATCCACCTTGTGCCTGGATGACGGCCTGGACACGACGTCTCATGCTGGTCACCAACCGACTGATACGCCATTGTGGTATTCGTTGCCATTCAAGATGGAGTGCGTCTGTTAATTCCTGTAGGTTCTGCACAGGAGGATCCCTCCTTCTCACCATGTTTCCCAGAATTAATTATTGGTCCCCTGCGCCGTTGGCCAATGGGCACACCGATATCAAATTCGATATTGGTCCCTTGCGCCATTGACCAACGGGTGCGCTGATATCAAATTCGTTATTGAGCCTGCGCCGTTGACCAACAGGCACGCCGATATCAAATTGTATATTGGTCCTCTGAGCCATTGGTCAATGGGCGCGCTGATATCAAATTAGATAGTGGTCCCCTGCGCCGTTAACTAACGGGCGCGCTGATATCAAATTCTATATTGGTCCCCTGCGCCATTGGCCAACAGGCACGCTGATATCAAATTTGATATTGGTCCCCCGCGTCATTGGCCAACAGGCACGCTGATATCAAATTCGATATTGGTCCCCTGCGCCATTGGCCAACGGGCGCGCCGATCTCAAATTCGATATTGGTCCCATGCACCGTTGGCCAACGGCCGCGCCGAGATCAAATTCGTGATTGGGCTTGCGCCGTTGACCAACGGGTGCGCCGATATAAAATTGTATATTGGTCCCTGCGCCATACCCCAAAAGGCACAAATTCAATATTAGCATGTTACATCACCTCACCTACACAGGAAAGCGATTGTATATTTTGAAACTAATTTTATTGGAACCTGGTCTTGTTACAGGTAGCAACCACTCCCAGTCACATTAATTTTAAAATATTCAACAGAATATTCTTTTTATTATGAAGAATGTGTCATGTCTGGTCAATAAGGGTGAAATGGTTAACTACCACACCGCTGGGGGTGATCAGTAACCCAGAGGGTTCAACTCGCGCCATTCATCTCGCCCGCTAAAGCTTGTCTACCACACAGTCTTAATTGTCTTTACGTTATTAAATATCAATGCCATTTACCTATCATTGATTTCTCAAACGACAAGTACTTCATCGAATCAACTAAACTATGAGCAAGAAGGGTCACATCATTTAGCGCTGCTCTTTGACGGAATCCAAACAAGCCATGCGTCAATTGGTTAATTTTGCCATCAATTTGTGTTGCTCGAGGAGCCGAGTTGTCATAGGGCAGCGCTAAGGATTCTCAAAGCAGAGCAAGACAATTTAATTATTAGATTGAGCACCGTGGAAGATGAACGATGCCATTCCAGTAGGACCAATGTCGGTGTGGCATGTGCATTTTACAATGACACATGTTCGGTGAATTGTTGACGCAATGGTAGAGTGCAATGTGCAGATAATTAGAGAGGCAGTCTCTGGCATTCGCCGGCCATCACTCTGACGCACGCACTCACGCACGCACGCACGCGCACACACAGATTGATACAGAATAATCCTTCACTAAACAATATAGGCTAGACCGTTGGTTCTTTACATGGACAGCACATAGCAACACGGAATATAATTAATGCAATACAGTCTCCTCACTTCAATCATCAAGTGTGAGATGAGTCAATGCCAAAGACTACACCCAATTTTCAGAAATCTCTGTACATCATCATTAATGTCCTACACGTAATCGTAATGTAATGTAATGTAACGTAACATAATATAACACAATATAACATAACGTAATGTAACGTACCATAATGTAATGTAACGTAATGTAATGTAATGTAATGTAACGTAATGTAATGTAATGTAATGTAACGTAACATAGCGTAATGTAATGTAATGTAACATAATAAAACAGGGCATGGTGTAACATAACATAACATAACATAACATAACATGACATGACATAACATAACATAACATAACATAACATAACATAACATAACATGACATGACATGACATAACATAACATAACATGACATGACATGACATAACATAACATAACATAACATAACATGACATGACATGACATGACATGACATGACATGACATGACATGACATGACATAACATGACATGACATGACATGACATAACATAACATGACATGACATGACATGACATGACATGACATGACATGACATGACATGACATGACATGACATAACATAACATAACATGTCATAACATGACATGACATGACATGACATAACATAACATAACATGACATAACATGACATGACATAACATAACATAACATAACATAACATGACATGACATGACATAACATAACATGACATGACATAACATAACATGACATGACATAACATGACATGACATGACATAACATAACATAACATGACATAACATAACATAACATGACATGACATAACATAACATGACATGACATGACATAACATGACATAACATGACATGACATAACATAACATAACATGACATGACATAACATAACATAACATAACATAACATGACATGACATAACATAACATAACATAACATGACATGACATAACATAACATAACATGACATGACATAACATAACATGACATGACATGACATGACATGACATGACATAACATGACATGGCATGGCATGGCATGGCATGGCATGGCATGGCATGGCATGGCATGGCATGGCATGGCATGGCATGGCATGGCATGGCATGGCATCGCATCGCATCGCATCGCATCGCATCGCATCGCATCGCATCGCATCGCATCGCATCGCATCGCATCGCATCGCATCGCATCGCATGACATGACATGACATGACATGACATGACATGACATGACATGACATGACATGACATGACATGACATGACATAATATAACATAAACTGACATAAATTACTATAGCATAGTATACCATGCCATGACGTAACCTAATATAACATAGCACAACATAACATAACATAACACAACATGGATTATTGCAACATAACATAACATAACATAACATATAACAAAATAGCATAGCATAGCATAGCATAGCATAGCATAGCATAGCATAGCATAGCATAGCATAGCATAGCATAGCATAGCATAGCATAGCATAACATATAACATATAACATATAACATATAACATATAACATAGCATAGCATAGCATAGCATAGCATAGCATAGCATAGCATAGCATAGCATAGCATAACATAACATAACATAACATAACATAACATAACATAACATAACATATAACATAACATGAAACATAACATAAAACATAAAATATAACATAATATATAACATAACATATAACATAATATATAACATAATATAGCATAGCATAACATAGCATAACATAGCATAACATAACATAGCATAGCATAACATAGCATAACATAGCATAACATAGCATAACATAGCATAACATAGCATAGCATAACATAGCATAACTTAGCATAACATAGCATAACATAGCATAGCATAACATAGCATAACATAGCATAACATAGCATAACATAGCATAACATAGCATAACATAGCATAACATAGCATAACATAGCATAACATAGCATAACATAGCATAACATAGCATAACATAGCATAACATAGCATAACATAGCACAACATAGCATAACATAACATAGCATAGCATAACATAACATAACATAGCATAGCATAGCATAACATAACATAACATAACATAGCATAACATAGCATAACATAGCATAACATAGCATAACATAGCATAACATAGCATAACATAGCATAACATAGCATAACATAGCATAACATAGCATAACATAGCATAACATAGCATAACATAGCATAACATAGCATAACATAGCATAACATAGCATAACATAGCATAACATAGCATAGCATAACATAGCATAACATAGCATAACATAACATAGCATAGCATAACATAGCATAACATAGCATAACATAGCATAACATAGCATAACATAGCATAGCATAACATAGCATAACTTAGCATAACATAACATAGCATAACATAACATAGCATAGCATAACATAGTATAACATAGTATAACATAGCATAACATAGCATAACATAGCATAACATAGCATAACATAGCATAACATAGCATAGCATAACATAGCATAACATAGCATAACATAGCATAACATAACATAGCATAACATAGCATAACATAGCATAACATAGCATAACATAGCATAGCATAACATAGCATAGCATAACATAGCATAACATAGCATAACATAGCATAACATAGCATGACATAGCATAACATAGCATAGCATAACATAGCATAACATAGCATAACATAGCATAACATAGCATAACATAACATAACATAACATAACATAACATAACATAACATAACATAACATAACATAACATAACATAACATAACATAACATAACATAACATAACATAGCATAGCATAGCATAGCATAGCATAGCATAGCATAACATAGCATAGCATAGCATAACATAGCATAGCATAGCATAGCATAGCATAGCATAGCATAGCATAGCATAGCATAGCATAGCATAGCATAGCATAGCATAACATAGCATAACATAGCATCACACAACATAGCATAGCATAGCATAGCATAACATAGCATAACATAACATAACATAACATAGCATAACATATCATAGCATAGCATAGCATAGCATAGCATAACATAACATAACATAACATAACATAGCATAGCATAGCATAGCATAGCATAGCATAGCATAGCATAGCATAGCATAGCATAGCATAGCATAGCATAGCATAGCATAGCATAGCATAGCATAGCATAACATAACATAACATAACATAACATAACATAGCATAACATAGCATAACATAGCATAACATAACATAACATAGCATAGCATAGCATAGCATAATATAGCATAGCATAGCATAGCATAGCATAGCATAGCATAGCATAGCATAGCATAACATAACATAGCATAACATAGCATAACATAGCATAACATAGCATAACATAGCATAACATAGCATAACATAGCATAACATAACATAGCATAACACATGACATGACATAACATAACATGACATAACATAACATAACATGTCATAACATGACATGACATGACATGACATAACATAACATAACATGACATAACATGACATGACATAACATAACATAACATAACATAACATAACATGACATGACATAACATAACATGACATGACATAACATAACATGACATGACATAACATGACATGACATGACATAACATAACATAACATGACATAACATAACATAACATGACATGACATAACATAACATGACATGACATGACATAACATGACATAACATGACATGACATAACATAACATAACATGACATGACATAACATAACATAACATAACATGACATAACATAACATAACATGACATGACATAACATAACATGACATGACATGACATAACATAACATGACATGACATGACATGACATGACATGACATAACATGACATGACATAACATGACATGACATGACATGACATAACATAACATGACATGACATGACATGACATGACATGACATGACATGACATGACATGACATGACATGACATGACATAACATAACATGGCATGGCATGGCATGGCATGGCATGGCATGGCATGGCATGGCATGGCATGGCATGGCATGGCATGGCATGGCATGGCATGGCATGGCATCGCATCGCATCGCATCGCATCGCATCGCATCGCATCGCATCGCATCGCATCGCATCGCATCGCATCGCATCGCATCGCATCGCATCGCATCGCATCGCATCGCATCGCATCGCATCGCATCGCATCGCATCGCATCGCATGACATGACATGACATGACATGACATGACATGACATGACATGACATGACATGACATGACATGACATGACATGACATAACATAATATAACATAAACTGACATAAATTACTATAGCATAGTATACCATGCCATGACGTAACCTAATATAACATAGCACAACATAACATAACATAACACAACATGGATTATTGCAACATAACATAACATAACATAACATATAACAAAATAGCATAGCATAGCATAGCATAGCATAGCATAGCATAGCATAGCATAGCATAACATATAACATATAACATATAACATATAACATAGCATAGCATAGCATAGCATAGCATAGCATAGCATAGCATAGCATAACATAACATAACATAACATAACATAACATAACATAACATATAACATAACATGAAACATAACATAAAACATAAAATATAACATAATATATAACATAACATATAACATAATATATAACATAATATAACATAGCATTACATAGCATAACATATAACACAACATATAACATATAAAATAACATAACATATGACATAACATATGACATAACATATGACATAGCATAACATAGCATAACATAGCATAACATAACATAGCATAACATAGCATAACATAGCATAACATAGCATAACATAGCATAACATAGCATAACATAGCATAACATAGCATAACATAGCATAACATAGCATAACATAGCATAACATAGCATAACATAGCATAACATAGCATAACATAGCACAACATAACATAACATAACATAGCATAGCATAACATAACATAACATAACATAACATAGCATAGCATAACATAACATAACATAACATAACATAGCATAGCATAACATAGCATAACATAGCATAACATAGCATAACATAGCATAACATAGCATAACATAGCATAACATAGCATAACATAGCATAACATAGCATAACATAGCATAACATAGCATAACATAGCATAACATAGCATAACATAGCATAACATAGCATAACATAGCATAGCATAGCATAACATAGTATAACATAGTATAACATAGCATAACATAGCATAACATAGCATAACATAGCATAACATAGCATAACATAGCATAACATAGCATAACATAGCATAACATAGCATAACATAGCATAACATAACATAGCATAACATAGCATAACATAGCATAACATAGCATAGCATAGCATAGCATAACATAGCATAACATAGCATAACATAGCATAACATAGCATAACATAGCATAACATAGCATGACATAGCATAACATAGCATAGCATAACATAGCATAACATAGCATAACATAGCATAACAAAACATAACATAACATAACATAACATAACATAACATAACATAACATAACATAACATAACATAACATAACATAACATAACATAACATAACATAACATAACATAGCATAGCATAGCATAGCATAGCATAGCATAGCATAGCATAGCATAGCATAGCATAGCATAGCATAGCATAGCATAGCATAGCATAGCATAACATAGCATAGCATAGCTTAACATAGCATAGCATAGCATAGCATAGCATAGCATAGCATAGCATAGCATAGCATAGCATAGCATAGCATAGCATAACATAGCATAACATAGCATCACACAACATAGCATAGCATAACATAGCATAACATAGCATAACATAACATAACATAGCATAACATATCATAGCATAGCATAGCATAGCATAGCATAGCATAGCATAGCATAACATAACATAACATAACATAACATAACATAACATAACATAGCATAGCATAGCATAGCATAGCATAGCATAGCATAGCATAGCATAGCATAGCATAGCATAACATAACATAACATAACATAACATAACATAACATAACATAACATAACATAACATAACATAACATAACATAACATAACATAACATAACATAACATAACATAACATAGCATAACATAGCATAACATAGCATAACATAACATAGCATAGCATAGCATAATATAGCATAATATAGCATAGCATAGCATAGCATAGCATAGCATAGCATAGCATAGCATAGCATAGCATAGCATAGCATAGCATAACATAACATAGCATAACATAGCATAACATAGCATAACATAGCATAACATAACATAGCATAACATAACATGCTGTAGTGTGGCGTGGCGTGGCATGGCTTGGCATGGCATGGCGTGGCGTGGCGTGGCGTGGCGTGGCGTGGCGTGGCGTGGCGTGGCGTGGCGTGGCGTGGCATGGCATGGCATAGCATAGCATAGCATAGCATAGCATAGCATAGCATAACATAACATGCTGTAGTGTGGCGTGGCATGGCGTGGCGTGGCGGTGGCGTGGCGTGGCGGTGGCGTGGCGTGGCGTGGCGTGGCGTGGCGTGGCGTGGCGTGGCGTGGCGTGGCGTGGCGTGGCGTGGCGTGGCGTGGCGTGGCGTGGCGTGGCGTAGCCTGGAGTGGCGTGGCATGGCGTGGCGTGGCGTGGCGAGGCGCGGCGCGGTGCGGCGCGGCGCGGCGCGGCGCGGTGTGGCGCGGCGTGGCATGGCGTTGCATAACATAACATAACGTAACGTAATGTAACGTAACGTAACGTAACGTAACGTAACGTAACGTAACGTAACGTAACGTAACGTAACGTAACGTAACGTAACGTAACGTAACGTAACATTGCGTAACGTAACGTAACGTAACGTGACGTGACGTGACGTGACGTGACGTGACGTGACGTGACGTGACGTGACGTGACGTGACGTAACGTAACGTAACGTAACGTAACGTAACGTAACGTAACGTAACGTAACGTAACGTAACGTAACGTAACGTAACGTAACGTAACGTAACGTAACGTACCGTAACGTAACGTAACACAACATGACTTGATGCAAGATAACATATAACATATAACATATAACATATAACATATAACATATAACATATAACATATAACATATAACATATAACATATAACATATAACATATGACATATAACATATAACATAACATAGCATAATATAGCATAACTTAACATAACATAACGTGGCGTGGCGTGGCGTGGCGTGGCGTGGCGTGGCGTGGCGTGGCGTGGCGTGGCGTGGCGTGGCGTGGCGTGGCGTGGCGTGGCGTGGCGTGGCGTGGCGTGGCGTAGCGTGGCGTAGCGTAGCATAGCATAGCATAGCATAGCATAAAGTAACAAAAATTAGTACAGCATAGCATAGCATAGCAAAGCATAGCGTGGCGTGGCGTGGCGTGGCGTGGCGTGGCGTGGCGTGGCGTGGCGTGGCGTGGCGTGGCGTGGCGTGGCGTGGCGTGGCGTGGCGTGGCGTGGCGTGGCGTGGCGTGGCGTAGCATAGCATTACATAGCATAACATAACATAGCATTACATAGCATAACATAACATAACATAACATAACATAACATAGCATAGCATAGCATAGCATAGCATAGCATAGCATAGCATAGCATAGCATAGCATAGCATAGCATAGCATAGCATAGCATAGCATAACATAACATAGCATAACATAGCATAACATAGCATAGCATAGCATAGCATAGCATAACATAGCATAACATAGCATAACATAACATAACATAACATAACATAGCAAAGCATAACATAGCATAACATAGCATAACATAGCATAACATAGCATAACATAGCATAACATAGCATAACATAGCATAACATAGCATAACATAGCATAGCATAGCATAGCATAGCATAGCATAACATAGCATAACATAGCATAACATAGCATAACATAGCATAACATAGCATAACATAGCATAGCATAGCATAACATAACATAACATAGCATAGCATAGCATAACATAACATAACATAACATAACATAACATAACATAACATAACATAACATAACATAACATAACATAACATAGCATAGCATAGCATAGCATAACATAACATAGCATAACATAGCATAGCATAACATAACATAACATAGCATCACACAGCATAGCATAGCATAGCATAGCATAGCATAGCATAGCATAGCATAGCATAGCATAGCATAGCATAGCATAGCATAGCATAGCATAACATAACATAACATAACATAACATAACATAACATAACATAACATAGCATAGCATAACAGCATAACATAGCATAACATAGCATAACATAGCATAACATAGCATAACATAACATAGCATATCATAGCATAACATAGCATAGCATAACATAGCATAGCATAGCATAGCATAGCATAGCATAGCATAGCATAGCATAGCATAGCATAGCATAGCATAGCATAGCATAGCATAACATAGCATAGCATAGCATAGCATAGCATAACATAGCATAGCATAACATAGCATAGCATAGCATAGCATAGCATAGCATAGCATAGCATAGCATAGCATAGCATAGCATAGCATAGCATAGCATAACATAGCATAACATAGCATAACATAGCATAACATAGCATAACATAACATAACATATCATAGCATAACGTGGCGTGGCGTGGCGTGGCGTGGCGTGGCGTGGCGTGGCGTGGCGTGGCGTGGCGTGGCGTGGCGTGGCGTGGCGTGGCGTGGCGTGGCGTGGCGTGGCGCGGTGTGGCGCGGCGTGGCGCGGCGTGGCGTGGCATGGCGTTGCATAACATAACATAACGTTACGTAACGTAACGTAACGTAACGTAACGTAACGTAACGTAACGTAACGTAACATTGCGTAACGTAACGTAACGTAACGTAACGTAACGTAACGTAACGTAACGTGACGTGACGTGACGTGACGTGACGTGACGTAACGTAACGTAACGTAACGTAACGTAACGTAACGTAACACAACATGACTTGATGCAAGATAACATATAACATATAACATATAACATATAACATATAACATATAACATAACATAGCATAATATAGCATAACTTAACATAACATAACGTGGCGTGGCGTGGCGTGGCGTGGCGTGGCGTGGCGTGGCGTGGCGTGGCGTGGCGTGGCGTGGCGTGGCGTGGCGTGGCGTGGCGTGGCGTGGCGTGGCGTGGCGTGGCGTGGCGTGGCGTGGCGTAGCGTAGCGTAGCATAGCATAGCATAGCATAGCATAGCATAGCATAGCATAGCATAAAGTAACAAAAATTAGTACAGCATAGCATAGCATAGCAAAGCGTAGCGTAGCGTGGCGTGGCGTGGCGTGGCGTGGCGTGGCGTGGCGTGGCGTGGCGTGGCGTGGCGTGGCGTGGCGTGGCGTAGCGTAGCATAGCATTACATGATATGACACGACGTAATATAACATAGCATAACATAAGATAACATAGCATTACATAACACAACTTAGTGTAACGTAACGTAAGGTAACGTAACGTAACAACATAACATAGCGTTTAACGTAACGTAACATGGCGTGATGTAACATAACATGACATAGAGCTTACAGCTTACTCAGACTTTTACGTTTTATTATCAGCTGGTATATAATCTATATTTCGGGTCATTTGGTTAATCTTATGCCGTATAGTTGTAGTACACATTATATATAACCTAGCTTTGACTGAGTTTATATATCATGGTAGGCGCCTCGACGACTATTTCAATTAATGCATTCCATGAATTTAAAATTCTGTTGGAGAAGAATTCAGTCTACACGGGAAAGATTTATAAAATATACTTATTTATGTGAAATAAGTAAGATAGCCCTCAAAGAAAATGTTTATATTTTTTGAAAAAATAATTCTCCGAATTTACCACCACGCTCTCTATCTGTCAATGATTTCCGAATTAACCTTAAACCCCGAAATAACCCGAATTAATCACACACACCCCCCCCCCCCCAAAGCCTCTCAAAACACGGCTCCTGAAGTGGTTTTGAGAAATGTCAATTTGCAGACCAAGAGGATACAGGTTTGGTGTTAAATTTTACCATTTTTCTAATTGTGAATTTGTGGCCACGTGTTCTGTCATCAGAATTAAACGAAGCTACTTTACTGGGATTTACAATGTTGATTTTATTAAGATACTTAGGCCGTGTTCTCACTAGAGACCTAATCAGAAATAACGCCATGCTTCAGTATGGCGTTATTCCTGATTAAGTCTCTAGTGAGAACACGGCCTTAAACATAATTAACTAACATATTTAGAACAAATTGCTCTGCGTGAACACAAGGAACGTCCATCAGGATTTTCAGACCGACATGAGTACATGTCAAATTTTACTGATTAGATTTAGCGGCGCCATGTTTAACTCTAAAAGCAACAATAACTTTCAAAGGTGTATACATCGTGGACATCGATGTCGTCGCTTTTGTTTCCACACAGTTGTCGATTGATTTTATAAAGCCAATTGAAAAATAAACCAAGTCCGAATTCACTTCTAACAACTCTAGAGCATTCTTTCGCTACTGTTTCGCCACTGCGATACAACATTGTGTAACACCTGAGTAAACACCTTTAGGCAGACGAACAGGGAATCAGAAACTTGTGTAATTTGATATTGGTCCCCTGCGCCATTGGCCAATGGACGCGTCGATACAAAAATTCGGTATTGGTCCCCTGCGCCGATATCAAATTCTATATTGGTCCATTACGCCATTGGCCAACGGGCGCGCCAATATCAAATTCCATATTGGTCCCTGCGTCATTGGCCAATGGCGCAAATTCGATATTGGTGAGTTCAAACAAAACCCGCTTGGAAGAAGTCAGAACACTGTGGTATGGAAATGTTTCAAGTGGTGTTAGAATCGAAAGAATAGAAATGAATATAGAAATCCGCTCTAAAATTACCAGTTTTCGATTTCTGCCATAAACAAAAACTGGTAACTTTGATATCTAATTGGCTATCTTGTAAAAAAAGCTGCAATGAAGTCTGCAAAGGGGAACGGAGAGACACAAATATATGCCGTGGGAATGGATGAGCTTCTGACCATCAGCGAGTTGGAGAAAGGCTTGAAATTTTTGAAAAGCAGGAAGTCTCCTGGACCAGATGGAATAAGCAATGAGATGTTGAGGAATCTGGGTACTATTGGAAAGCACACACTTTTAGAGATTTTCAACCACAGTTGGTACACAGGAGACGTTCCCCAGTCATGGAGAGAGGCCAACATGATCCCTGTACTGAAGAAAGGCAAGAATAAATCCAAAGCGGCAAGTTATCGACCTATCAGTCTGACTAGTTGCACTGTCAAAGCCATGGAAAGAATCCTCAACCAAAGACTTCTTCAACATCTTGAAAGCAACAATCTCTTAGCGGATGAACAAAATGGCTTCAGAAAGTGTAGATCTATTGAGGATCAAACAACGTATCTGACACAATCTATTGAGGAGGCATTCCAACAGAAAAAGCATACCATCACTGTGTGGGTTGATCTGCAGAAGGCATTTGATAAAGTATGGAAGCATAGACCCCTCCAAAAGCTCAGGACCAGTGATATCTCTGAAAAATGTACAGCTGGATATGCCAGTATTTCCATAGCCGAAAGGCATCAGTACAGCTGAATGGGACGAGCAGCAAGAAAGTCCTGCTACGACATGGTGTACCTCAGGGTGGAGTAGTCTCTCCCACCATCTTCATAATATTCATCACTGACCTGGTGAAGAACCTTCCAATGGGAGTCAGAGCTGCATTTGTATGCTGAAGATCTTGTGATGTGGAGCAGTGAGGTGTATGTGTTAACAGCCAATTACCGCATGCAACTCGCAATTGATCACCTCAATGCTTGGGTTACAAGATGGTTTGTCCAGATCAACAAAGAGAAGACAGTACTCTATTCACACTATCCACTAAAAAGAAACACAAGACAAGTCTGAAATTTGGTGACTCAGTTCTGCACTTTGAGGATGAAATAACTTATCTTGG
>CM067360.1:2459286-2481786 GCA_034401795.1 Chaetoderma sp. LZ-2023a
CATAACCACAGCATTATTCCTTCAAACGACTTCTTTTTATGACATCAGCTGATATGTAGCTATTGTGTTCTAAACAAAGCTGTGCATAGCCTGCCGATGAAGCATGACCTCACTTTGAAGAAAAGCGACCTTATGTCGGGAGTTTCTATAAAGGGTGAGAAGTCAATGTTATTGGCAATCTATGTAGAATTTAGACTATACAACAGCACAGTTGTATACAGTAACAATATTTTATGAGGCCGTCTAATCAAGCTTGGCTGTACGTTCCTGACATTGAAAAGGTGGCATAGCAATGTTCTGGAGACACATAGAGCTGGACCGCCACCCCTCACCAACCCCATTTTCATGACATTGAACAGGTGGCATACCGACATATTCCCTTGTGCGCTCCATCTCATATCAATCACTACATTAGTGATGTCATTGCCTCTCAGCAAGCATGCCATTGTCGCAACACTCATGCCAGCATTGTTATAATCCCACATGATCATGACCGATTACTTTGTAATACTAGCACAGGGATCACCGTGGCTAGTGCGGATCCAAATGGAAATACGTGATGTATACGGTTAATCCATAAACACTTAGACCTGCATGCCCCCCACCCACCCACCCCCTCAACTGACATAGACACGCACGCACGCACGCACGCACGCACGCACGCACGCACGCACGCACGCACGCACGCACGCACGCACGCACGCACGCACGCACGCACGCACGCACGCACACCACGTGGGGTACCAGGATATCATAGGGCAATGAGGACATCTGACTTCTTAACTGCACCATAAAGCTAACAGCAGGGGTAAATTTAATGTCTTTAATTATCAGCAGAGTACACGGGTATACTATTTCATCAGGTCAGCAACAGCCACATCTCTGGACACTGACAGTGCATGCACAATATAGGACATTCGGGTTATACCAAGCGGTCAATGCACACGTATTTTAGTATCAGTCTATATTAAATATTCATCTATGTTAATTAACTTCGCTGTGTCGTGGAATAACAGCATACATTATATCTGGCAACCAGGATAACGTTTGTAAAGCTAGAAGTTTGAAAAGTGACAAGTTTTAATAATGGTTAGGAATGAAAATTGAGCTGTATACACGGAAAAGTATTCCAGTGCTAGTTTTCTAGAATTAAAGTCAAAGTAACATAAAGCTCCCATGAACCAATAAACGTTGTGATGTAACACAACACGAATCTGACAATTCCTAACTAGTTATAGCAACACATGGACAATACCCATGGGTATAAGAGTGAATTTGACAACGTTACCACCCTTCGATGCTGACTCAGACCATGGGTCTATAGGTTCTAAATGGAAAGCATGGCGGGATAGGGTTGATATCTACTTGAACGCTTCAGCTATTACGAGTGGCAAGCAAAAGCTGGTTCTTCTACTCCACCTCACTGGGGAAAGCGTTCAGAAGGGCTTCAGATGGTGACAGACACATGTGAAGATTATAAGATAGCATACGAAAAGCTAAATGAGTATTTTCTGCCGAAGAAAAATAACCGATATGAACGCGAGAAATACGGTGTCTCCTATTGAGGGTAGTAAGAAACACGCACCTCCAGCACCTTACAGAACCGAATCTGCCAAATTGAGCAAGTGTTTCAACTGTGGTTGACTATGGCCACATCCTGATCAGCACTCTTGGCCGGCTCGAGGTAAAACGTGCAATAATTGTAACAAATTGAACCATTTTGCGAAATGCTGTCGAAGCAGCAGCAATATTTATCGTGCAAAAGGCATGAACTATATATACACGTCGGTCTAAGCCAAACAGACCATTATATGCAGTACAAGGATCATCCGTCATGTACACAGATAGTTCAGATTCCGAGGACGAGTACGTTGCAATTCTCAATATAAATAACAGACAAAGTGACTATGCATTATCTAGCAATGGCAAACATCCAAAAGCTACCGTATCGACAGCTGGAGTAGATATTAACATGCGATTGACAGTGGTGCATCTGTTAATTCAATTAATGCCCAGGATTAAATAATGGTTGAAAAGTACAACACGGACATAAGACTGAAAAACTCGAACTCTCACATATATGCTTACAGAGCAGCAAATCCCTATCCAGTTCTCGGAAAATTTGAAATTGTTACAGAAACCATATCTCAGATTTCCCTATCAACATTCTTAGTCGTCAACAAAGGTACAGGATCGGTCTTAGGCGATAAAACAGCTACAGGTCTCAAATTTCTAAATTTGTCAACAGAACACCTTGATGGTTTTCACCGGATTAGAAAGCCAAAGGATCATAAATTACGTATCGGTTTCAAAAACACAAATGCCAACAAAAGTCTACACGTTACAATGTGGAACACGATGATGTCACAGCCAAACTGAAAGTGGAGAATTGTGTGAACAAAAACCTTAGTACAAAGCAGTCGCACCTAAGAGAGGGCTGATACCTCGAGGATACAGGTGTGACATGTGGTAGGAATTCATCACAAGAGAAGAGGATTCATTCATAGATGGACAGTAGATTTTGATTTGGCTGGAACCGTAGCTGCATTGATCCGGAAGAAGACGATCCTACCCAAATCTGTCGCCATCTGACGAGACTCACACCATTCTGACACGCTACAGTCTACCAATCAGAGTGAATATTTTACAGTATAATTTTATCATATAGATTACACGATAGTATATTTTCAGTCATAATACGACTGAATTATAAGATACATATATATGTGTGGTATTTTAGTTTCTTTCACAACACGCCTGGATTAAGACCAACATATATACGTGTGTTAGATCAGATTCATTTTCAACATACTTGGATAATCGGTCATGTTATGGAGTATCAGTCATAAGATGGAACAGCATAATACGGGTTATTCTTGACGTGGCAGAGCTGAATGAATTATTTTCATGTGAGTCCATTATTTATCATCATACACATGGTGAGTACAATCATGAACACTTCTATTACTGTGACATTTTGGTATTATAAACATCTTGTTTAGTGGCACATTGCACTTCTATTTCATAACATTGTCATCAATTCTTAGGAGGCTAGGGATGCAGTGTACCAGAGTAGCATAGGCCACATCAAGGCTGGACAATTGCAATTCTCTTCTCACAGGCATATCATCATCGCAGTTACAACGTCTCCAACGAGCACAAAATACGGCAGTCCGGTTAATAACCAGAACAAAAGTGCATGAACACATTCGACCAGTCCTCAAAGAGCTACACTGGCTGCCAGTGGAACAACGAATCGAATTTAAGGTCGCACTTTTCGTGTTCAAATGCCTACATGACTTAGCCCCACCGTATTTATCATCACTCATAACTAGCCGAATAGCACCGAGAGCACTAAGATCGAGTGAACAGCTACTCTGCGTAGTACCCAATTCCAATCTTGTCATTGGAGAGCGTGCTTTCTCCATAGCTGGACCAACACTTTGGAACGACCTTCCATCCAACATTCAAAACAGCAACAATGTTGAGGCTTTCAAAACTCTTCTTAAAACCCATTTGTTCCAAAAAGCATATTTCACTATTTTAAATTAGCTTTAACTTTTGTAAAGCGCCTTTGGGCAGTTAATTCTGGAATTGGCGCTATATAAATGCATACATACATACATACATACATACATACATACATACATACATACATACATACATACATACATACAACTTTACTCTGAACGTATTGAAAATACTACATTTCCAAACGATCAGCAAAATTTATCTTATGAGCAACGCCAGGCCCTATTAGGTTTATCTAGAAAAAGTGAAATTGTCATCAAACCTGCGGATAAAGGATCGGCTACTGTAATAATGGATAAAGACCACTACATCAAAGAAGCTCATAGACAGCTTAGTAATCCGAAGCATTACCAAAAACTAAATGAACCACTTTGGCAAAATAACTGTAGCAAATTCAACAAAATTCTCCAAAAAATGGTTGATAACAAGAAGATAACTGAAAAGCAATATAAATACCTGTGCGCAAAAGATGATTCGAAACCACGTACATTTTATCTTCTTCCTAAAATCCATAAGTCTGTTGACTTGTGGACCGACCCTATGACACCACCAGGGCGACCCATCATTTCAGATTGTGGTTCGGAATCATATAGGATTAGTGAATTTATCGACTACCATCTTCAGCCAATTGCAAATAGACATTTTAGCTATCTGAAAAACACTGAAGACTTCCTAGCCCAGGTCTCTAAGATCTCGGTCCCTCCAAATTCATTCTTAATTACAATGGACGTCGATGCTATGTACACAAACATTGACATCGAAAAGGGTCTAAATTCAATTCGTAGAGCATTTGCCGACTATCCTGACACCAACAGGCCCGACAGAGAAGTAATAGCTCTATTAGAGCTTAGTCTGGAGGGCAATGACTTTGAATTTGCTGGTGAAATTTTTCAACAAATTTGTGGCTGCGCAATGGGTAAGCGTTTCAGCCCAGGTTTCGCTAACCTTTACATGGCAGAGTGGGAAAAGGAAGCACTCGAAAACTGTCCAAATCAGCCACTCATTTACCGCAGGTACCTCGATGATATTTTCATGATCTGGCAACATAGTAAGGAAGCATTTACCGAATTTCTGGCCATTCTGAATAATCATGATCCGAATATCAAACTAAAAGCTCAAATCGATGAGCTGTCCGTAGATTTCCTAGATGTAACTTTATACAAAGGTATAAAGTATGAAACAACTGGTTACTTAGACTACAAAGTTTATTTTAAGCCAACCGACTCGCATCAACTACTACACAAGAAATCATTCCATCCTCCGCATACTTTCAAGGGACTTGTAAAATCACAAATAATCCGTTTTCATAGAAATTCGAGTGATAAGAAAAACTTTGAATCATCATGTTCGACCTTATTCAAAGCCCTCAAACCGAGAGGGTACTCTTCTCGGTTCCTGCGCAAAATAAAGTCTGAAACTTTGCATAATTTGGAAATCATTCCAGATAATGCCAGAAATTCTCGGCCTACCAAAATTTGTCATAATCGTCCGATTATTGGTGAAGGAGAATCTCGGAAATGTGAAAAGAAAAGGTGTAAATTGGATAAATTTCTTCCTTCCCAGAGTACATTCACGAGCTTTCAAAACAAAAGCAAATTTCAAATTCAGTCGAAATTAGATTGCGATTCTGAAAATGTCATTTACTTAATTTCATGCAAATTGTGTCAAAAGCAGTATGTTGGCGAAACAAAAAATCGACTAAGATGCCGAGCAACCAGACACCTTTCAGATATTAGACTAGAGGAAGACACACATGTGGCTGGACATTTTAATCTTCCTGATCATTTAGTCACCCGTGACTTTGAAATTATGCCCATCGAACAGCTACCTCTTTCAGACACAACAGAGGAAACTGATAAACAAAGATCACTAAGAGAATCGTTTTGGATTAAAGAACTCGAAACACAATGGCCAAGGGGCATAAATTCGGACCCATGCCTCTCGGATCAACGTGAGATTATCCCATTTACTCTCACATACAATCGGAAAAATGTTGAAATTGCGAAAATCCTAAAGGATGAGTATCACAAATTACAGGACAATTTAAAACAACCATTCAACAAGCGTCCAGTAATTGCATTTAAGAAAAATCCTAATCTACGCGACATCTTGGTAAAAGCGAAACTCAAATAAGTGTTCAAAACATCAATCAATGATTTATCATTGTATACTAATCAGGCCATATGGCATCTATTAAACAAAATTGACAATCTCAGGTGATAAAATAAGCAAAAATATTTTCAATTTTTTTCAATTTTGAAAATTCTGAGCCGGTGCGTTTACAATATTACATACATACATACAAACAGAGCCGTGCTGGAGTCAGAGTACAATAGGCATAAAAGCCTAGGATTGATTGTGACAGATGCATCCACAGATAGTCCCATATGAATCGTCAGTGTGTCAGTATATCGGACATGTGAAAACTGGTCGGCCAATCCTTGACTATTAGTCTTGGTGCGGTGGTCCAGTGGAAAGATGCCTGGTTGCTGATGCTATGCGGAGTTGCAGGATGACGGTTCGATCCCCCGACCGGGAGATGGTGATCAACAAATTAAACTAACGGGTGCAGCACTGTCGGCTAAGTTAGCACATGGAAATTGAAGCCGCACGTTGCCAGTGCGTCAATAAAATAAAAATACATATACTGCCAGAGCCGTGCTGGAGTCAGAGTACAATAGGCGTAAAAGCCTAGGATTGATTGTGACAGATGCATCCACAGATAGTCCCATATGAATCGTCAGTGTGTCAGTATATCGGACATGTGAAAACTGGTCGGCCAATCCTTGACTATTAGTCTTGGTGCGGTGGTCCAGTGGAAAGATGCCTGGTTGCTGATGCTATGCGGAGTTGCAGGATGACGGTTCGATCCCCCGACCGGGAGATGGTGATCAACAAATTAAACTAACGGGTGCAGCACTGTCGGCTAAGTTAGCACATGGAAATTGAAGCCGCACGTTGCCAGTGCGTCAATAAAATAAAAATACATATACTGCCAGAGCCGTGCTGGAGTCAGAGTACAATAGGCGTAAAAGCCTAGGATTGATTGTGACAGATGCATCCACAGATAGTCCCATATGAATCGTCAGTGTGTCAGTATATCGGACATGTGAAAACTGGTCGGCCAATCCTTGACTATTAGTCTTGGTGCGGTGGTCCAGTGGAAAGATGCCTGGTTGCTGATGCTATGCGGAGTTGCAGGATGACGGTTCGATCCCCCGACCGGGAGATGGTGATCAACAAATTAAACTAACGGGTGCAGCACTGTCGGCTAAGTTAGCACATGGAAATTGAAGCCGCACGTTGCCAGTGCGTCAATAAAATAAAAATACATATACTGCCAGAGCCGTGCTGGAGTCAGAGTACAATAGGCGTAAAAGCCTAGGATTGATTGTGACAGATGCATCCACAGATAGTCCCATATGAATCGTCAGTGTGTCAGTATATCGGACATGTGAAAACTGGTCGGCCAATCCTTGACTATTAGTCTTGGTGCGGTGGTCCAGTGGAAAGATGCCTGGTTGCTGATGCTATGCGGAGTTGCAGGATGACGGTTCGATCCCCCGACCGGGAGATGGTGATCAACAAATTAAACTAACGGGTGCAGCACTGTCGGCTAAGTTAGCACATGGAAATTGAAGCCGCACGTTGCCAGTGCGTCAATAAAATAAAAATACATACATACATACATACATACATACACTGATGGCATCTGACCTCTCCACTGCAGTGGTAGATTTAATGTCTTTAATAATCAGCATACACACGGGTATACTATTTCATCAGGTCAGCAACAGCCACGTCTCTGCACAATGCATGCACAATGTAGGACATTTGTTTCTATCAAGCGCTCCATGCATATGTATTTTAGTATCAGTCTATATTAGATATTCATCTATGTTAATTAACCTCACTATGTATTATAATAACAAAATACCTTATACCCCAAACCGACACACACGTGCACACATCATGCACATGCGCGCAAACACACACGTGCGCATCCAGCTGCTCACATGGCATGGTATTGACCACTGAATGACTGACAGTTGAATAGTTCATGTGGGACTTTAAATATATGCCTTCCAGTGTCTCTGTCAAATGCCCAGTCTTTGTATCAGTAACTTGGCGCCAGACAGATTTATTGTTCAGTGTCTATGAGTGTCTTCGCAGAGTGTTTTGGTATGGTCAACCAATTCAGTATCCAGTCAAAACACTAAAAAGTGCACATCTTCAAGTTGCAAGTAATAACTTGCAAGTAGTTGTCAGACGCAACAGTGTTATTCTTTGTTGAGGAAACCCAGGAGAGATCTACCCCTTCAAGTAATATACACATAATTAGTGGCTTAAAATATCTTTTTGAGAAATATACTGAACAAACCAGGATGGTCTTATGCCAATGTGGTGCAACATAGAGGGTAATATTATACTGCTTTGATGAGCCTATGGAACATGTAATGTGTATAGCCGATTTCTATACTTGTAGGAGGGTTTATTACTGGTCCATTAAATGTTAGTCTACCATTATGCTAGTCTGACTGAGGTTACTTAGTTCTTACATCACGTGATATAAGTAATACTACTGATTGTTTCTCTGCCCATCACCCTAGAAATAAATAGATGTTAATAGTCCACGTTGGCGTAATAACAAAACAAATATTGTCCATTTGAAGCTAATGTTGCTATAGGCAGTTGTTACTTATGATTGCAACTGCATACACCAATATCATCTTCAGCATGAACACCAGCTTGTCCACAGTAGGTTAATCATGACTTTGGTATGACATCATCATGAGAGGGAGTGTGTGGATTGTGTTTTAGAATGCACGTGACAACAAGTGGATCTCCATTGCAGCCACCATATTAATGATACCAGAGAGATGATGGTAGGCATATCGTTGGACGCATTAATTTTGATTATTAATTAGTATTTTCTAATTCTTTGTTTCAGAGCGATATTCATTCGATGGCCATGATCTTTGTACGATATCTACGAACTGCATACCATTCCCGCATGATACTCACGCAAAACCTCACTATTCACGCTTCATACTTTCACAACACCATACACCCACAGCGCACAATATAAATTAAAATATCTTTATGTTATAAGAAATCTCACCTGTTGGTTTTATGTATGATTACTGTATTCTGCGGCTGTAATAGTAGAAACATCTTACAACTGCAATCAGTCCTTCTTCACTTTTGCCCACTATATGTCTTCTTCTCAGCCAAATCTTTAGCTTCATCCGGCCCATTCTTGATTTGACTGTATCGAGTTATGCTTTCTTGAAATCACCTCGCAGCATGTCTAGCAGATTTATGCAATGACGTATTCTCCTGACTTTATATTTGCTGGCTCCCAGTAGGGAGAATTCAAAGGCTCTCTGTGCTGGTGTGTCTTCTGGCATCCTTAGCACATGGCCAATCATGTACCATCTTTGCTGGGTGAATGTTACGGACAGCCACGATGTATTACTCATCTTGTATAGTTCATTATGGGAAATTATGCTGTCTGGCCATCGGTGTCCAGGGATGATGCGTGGGTGTTTGCGGTGGCAGTCATCAAGTTAGTCTAGAGCTGTCTCTGGAGCTGCCCAGCTGTTAAACTTATACAGCATTAATGATAAACATGGTGCATTGTAGAAACATACTTTTGTAAATAGCATCTTTGATCTACGAATCCATAGCTTCCAGAAGGACTGGAGAGCTATGTTTCCCACGTCAGGAATACTACAAAGTAGTGAGCACAGAATTTATTTTTCCTCCATGGTTCGCAGCCATGAAGTGGATCGTTATTTTCTTTAGTTTCATGCTTTGTCGATAGGTATATGTGGGTGAACTCTGTTTTTGATTCATTCATAAGGAGATTCTCAGTTTTTAGCTTGCTTGCAGCTATTGGGAGAAGTTCATCAAGAAGATTCTTTTGCTCGTCTATGAAGTCTTTATCCAGTGCCCATTAACGCTCCCACAACAGATATGTCAATGTGATATATACAAATGAAACCAGTCAGTAGCAATCATCATAGAAGCTATACGGAGGACAGAGTCTATGCAATCTAGTGAATTTTTATTTGAAATATCTTTAATAAATAATCTAGCTGTATGTGCCAGACAGCAATAACTTTGAAGGCAGTTTATTTCTAAAATTATAGCATGGAATGCGTGAGATGGAATCCGATGTATGCATACAAGGCCTGTGTCATTTCCACAATAAAATAGTCTGCAGGACAACATAGACAGAAACTGATTCAACATCTTACATGTACCGGAAACTTTGCAAAATAATTATTGTGATAATTGTTTCACGTTGTAGCCTTTGCAAGAGCTACCAGTATATGACGGTAAATGGTTGGGCATGTCTCCTTTCAGGAGCTCTGATGATAGAAGATTAAATAATGCATATAGCTTTTACGGCGTATTGGTTGATGCTTACGAAAGCCAGGATTGCACAAGAATCTTAAGCTATACTGCAACATCTACACTAATCACAAATTAGTTTATCTTTTTCTTAACTGGCTGCCTGCTGAATGTCTGCAGATTACATTTTCCATGGCATATAACTATGAACCTGCTGAATATTTTGAAAACAACTTGACTGAAAGTTGTTGGTGGCTAAAAACACCTTTCAGTCAAATTGTTTTCAAAATATTCAGTTCGCCCCCTTGACTTGTAGCAGTTAGGTATTTAGTATTGTCTGCTTGTTGTACGGCTGTTTGTCAAGCAGAACATCCTGCAAATAAATCATCAATCATATACGCCAGTGTTTTCAGATCGCGTGATTTGTGGCTCGGGGCTCAGACTGACTCTTGAATAGCGTTTCTTGAATTAGATTTGGCGTTCTATTACCGTGCTGAACTGCCAGATAGCTATGTGATTGTTCCTTTGACAAATGAGATCTCGAATACGTTTTGATCTGAAGCCGCTTTTTTCGTCTGCCACAATCTTGTTTCATGGAGATAGATGGTAAATGATGAAGTACATTCTGTGTGCTTAGATAACCATGCTGACTTCTCAGGGAGCTAGGTACATAAAGAAACCTCCATGATAACGTGGGTTGCTGAACCTGTATTTGCCGTATACCGGGTCACTACTGGCCCAATACTGGCCCAGTAACCTGCATTAATGGGCATGTTTAGGTTTCTAGAAGAGTGTGATTGACAGTCATTGCTGCTTCACGATTTCCATGCTTAGACTAACCACCAGGATATACATTGGGAGTATGTAACATCGACATGTATTGTATTTATGGCGAACGAAATGGCGTTCTAAATATTAAGGGTGAAACTTAGCTAGAAATAGGCAGGACAAAGCGAGAAATGGACGGGACAAGGCGAGAAATGCACGGGACAAAGCGAGAAATGGACGGCACAGGGCGGGAAATGGGCTGGATAAAGCAAGAAATGGGCAAGACAAAGTTAGCAATGGACGGGACAAAGCTAGAAACGGAACCACTCCACTCTCCCAGGCTAAGCGCATGGACTACGGCCTATATAGGTAACATGACTACATTATGACTACAAACAGTGTTACAAAATCAGCAAGGAATATCTACAATTGTGTTCAAACAACTCGGATTAAGCAAATTGTAGCAACTACGATGTATAATTTACAGCAAATGGAAAGGAATCCAGACGCCTCTCCTTCAAAGTGGTGACTCGACATTCACACAAATGTCTATTAATGTTGACAGATTATTTGTCAGAAATGGGTTTGGATAACAAGAATTTACTGCCATGGCAGATTAACCACACAGCCGGAGAAACAACTGGTAAAAGATTTGACAAAGAACTGCAGTATATTAGCAATATACATATTGACTCATACGAGAACTGCAGTATATTAGCAATATACATATTGACTCATACGAGAACTGCAGTATATTAGCAATATACATATTGACTCATACGAGAACTGCAATATATTAGCAATATACATATTGACTCATACGAGAACTGCAATATATTAGCAATATACATATTGACTCATACGAGAACTGCAATATATTAGCAATATACATATTGACTCATACGAGAACTGCAATAAATTTCTTTAATGCCCTTCTTGTACTAACATTTACTATATTTCTATTTATCCATAACATTTTCAACTTTAGTTGAAGAAGATCATTAGGGCAACACACGTTTTATTTTCCATATTTAAGGTTTGTGGTGAAATGGGATTCTCTGACTAAATGTTTCTGCAATTTACCTAAGGATTCTGGGATTGGATTTTCCATCATCTATCTCAATAACTGTAGTATTAACATTTCACCTGGCATTAATGAATGGCAGAAAGAAACAGTAAGTGGTAGACATCTATGGATAATCCACTACTCTGATTTGAAATGATGATTGGTCGAGTCAGCCCACAACCCAATGGCCAGATATGAACCTGGCGGCAGGGTTTAGTTTGGTTCGTGCTTGAAACATTACTAAGCGTTATCACATGTAATATATGGTCGTGGGTTAGTGGGTTGACTATTCGCTCTCAAATTGTGAATGCTACGTTACATGAAAACGTTCATTGCAACACAATGGCCAAACCTCGCCCCAGAAGTAAAAAGATACCCGTGTAAAAGTTGTTGTCCCTCATATGAGGCATTACTTCGGGTGGGACAATAAGTAACTTGGTCCATCTTACATCGAAGTTTTATCAGGATGTAAAGCTTCCCGAGCATCACACAGCATTACGTTCATTTCATTTTCCCTTGACCATCATCACCTTTCTAGGCTATTTAAAAAAGGAGTTGTAGATTTGTCAGATGGTGTCTATCATTCACTTTTTAAGCCGTTAACATCAAAATATTCCTCTTTAAGAACTTTGTCAGTCACAGCAATTCATTGTTGATAGATTTCAATCAACTTTCAGAATTGGTGAAATGGTGACCTCTGGTAAGAAATTGCTCTGCCACTGTAAAAACCTATATAAAATGAAACCTATATGAAATGAAACCTATATGAAATGAAACCTATATGAAATGAAACCTATATGAAATGAAACCTATATGAAATGAAACCTATATGAAATGAAACCTATATAAAACGAAACCTATATGAAACGAAACCTATATGAAATGAAACCTATATAAAATGAAACCTATATGAAATGAAACCTATATGAAATGAAACCTAATATAAAACGAAACCTATATGAAACGAAACCTATATGAAATGAAACTTATATGAAATGAAACCTATATGAAATGATACAGGACATGGCACACATAGAATTGTGATTCATTAATAATAATCATGCTCAAATAACGTGTTTCTAAAATTCTTGTTTCTCCATCCCTTAACTTAGCAGGTTTTGATTTGATTACTGTAACTGAGCCCAGTCAACAGGATACACTCTCACTACCCTTAACCTCTGACCTCTCACGTTAAGTCTGCTCGTGAGCCTCCATCTGCATAAAGCAGAGATGAAACATTCAAAACATTGGCTAGAGTCTAGGCTGGCACCCTGTGAGTTGTTATTCTTACTGGAGTTTGGATACCATTATAATATGTCTGCTAAAATTGCTGATAACCACACAACAATGCCACAGTAAATGATATTGAGATTTATTTTGAGATAAACAGTGATTAAAATGGGTACATATGTATAAACGAGTATGTATGATAACGGTTATGTAAAGATACGAAGAGAGGTTAAGTGATTTTAAATATCACGTGTACATACGATAGTGGCGGTATTCAGAAGTTGATGACGAATAAGAGTAATCCAAGTATAGCGAGGCTCGTTACACAATATAACTTACGAAATATGGGCTCCAGCAAATTCTGGAGCAGAGCACAATATATAGACTAATAATGGGTAATCCACATGGTAGAGAAGGTGAACGTTATCCAGCTATGATCCAGTACCGAGAAAGCAATTGAGCCCTCCTTATGAAAGTTGCGCGGTGATACATAATACTAATAAATCCAGACGGTAATTGGGAAAATGGTGCTGTCTAATTCAATCCAGGTGTTAGTGTGTAGATGGTGCGAACCACTAATGTACAGTTGATCATTAGGGCAACACACGTTTTATTTTCCATATTTAAGGTTTGTGGTGAAATGGGATTCTCTGACCAAATGTTTCTGCAATTTACCTAAGGATTCTGGGATTGGATTTCCCGTCATCTATCTCAATAATTGTAGTATTAACATTTCACCTGACATTAATGAATGGCAGAAAGAAACAGTAAGTGGTAGACATCTATGGATAATCCACTACTCTGATTTGAAATGATGATTGGTCGAGTCAGCCCACAACCCAATGGCCAGATATGAACCTGGCGGCAGGGTTTAGTTTGGTTCGTGCTTGAAACATTACTAAGCGTTATCACATGTAATATATGGTCGTGGGTTAGTGGGTTGACTATTCGCTCTCAAATTGTGAATGCTACGTTACATGAAAACGTTCATTGCAACACAATGGCCAAACCTCGTCCCAGAAGTAAAAAGATACCCGTGTAAAAGTTGTTGTCCCTCATATGAGGCATTACTTCGGATGGGATAATAAGTAACTTGGTCCATCTTACATCGAAGTTTTATCGGGATGTAAAGCTTCCCGAGCATCACACAGCATTACGTTCATTTCATTTTCCCTTGACCATCATCACCTTTCTAGGCTATTTAAAAAAGGAGTTGTAGATTTGTCAGATGGTGTCTATCATTCACTTTTTAAGCCGTTAACATCAAAATATTCCTCTTTAAGAACTTTGTCAGTCACAGCAATTCATTGTTGATAGATTTCAATCAACTGTCAGAATTGGTGAAATGGTGACCTCTGGTAAGAAATTGCTCTGCCACTGTAAAAACCTATATAAAATGAAACCTATATGAAATGAAACCTATATGAAATGAAACCTATATGAAATGAAACCTATATGAAATGAAACCTATATGAAATGAAACCTATATGAAATGAAACTTATATGAAATGAAACCTATATGAAATGAAACCTATATGAAATGAAACATATATATAACGAAACCTATATGAAACGAAACCTATATGAAATGAAACCTATATGAAATGAAACCTATATGAAATGAAACCTATATGAAATGAAACCTATATGAAATGATACAGGACATGGCACACATAGAATTGTGATTCATTAATAATAATCATGCTCAAATAACGTGTTTCTAAAATTCTTGTTTCTCCATCCCCTAACTTAGCAGGTTTTGATTTGATTACTGTAACTGAGCCCAGTCAGCAGGATACACTCTCACTACCCTTAACCTCTGACCTCTCACGTTAAGTCTGCTCGTGAGCCTCCATCTGCATAAAGCAGAGATGAAACATTCAAAACATTGGCTAGAGTCTAGGCTGGCATCCTGTGAGTTGTTATTCTTACTGGAGTTTGGATACCATTATAATAAGTCTGCTAAAATTGCTGATAACCACACAACAATGCCACAGTAAATGATATTGAGATTTATTTTGAGATAAAAAGTGATTAAAATGGGTACATATGTATAAACGAGTATGTATGATAACGGTTATGTAAAGTTACGAAGAGAGGTTAAGTGATTTTAAATATCACGTGTACATACGATAGTGGCGGTATTCAGAAGTTGATGACGAATAAGAGTAATCCAAGTATAGCGAGGCTCGTTACACAATATAACTTACGAAATATGGGCTCCAGCAAATTCTGGAGCAGAGCACAATATATAGACTAATAACGGGTAATCCACATTGTAGAGAAGGTGAACGTTATCCAGCTATGATCCAGTACCGAGAAAGCAATTGAGCCCTCCTTATGAAAGTTGCGCGGTGATACATAATACTAATAAATCCAGACGGTAATTGGGAAAATGGTGCTGTCTAATTCAATCCAGGTGTTAGTGTGTAGATGGTGCGAACCACTAATGTACAGTTGATAAACACGGGTGATGCTAATAGACAGGTGATGGAAATAGTCAGGTGGTGCTAATACTCAGGTGGTGTGATCAGTTATTGTACAGTTGGTGAACACATGTGACGCTAATAGACAGGTGGTGCAAATAGGTATTGTACAGTTGATAAACTCAGGTGATGCTAATAGACAGGTGGTGCAAATCGTCAAGTGGTGCAGTTACACAGGCGGTGTAAATAGTCAGGTGGTGCGAATACTCAGGTGATACGAATAGGTCATATACAATCCACAAACGGTATGCTTATTACACAGGTGACGTGAACAGTTCATGTACAAATCCACAAAACAGTATGCCTCACACACGGCTCCAAGACAACAAACTCATATCCTGGGTGTAATTATTACAGCCCTCCCAAGAAACGGACGCGCCCACACTCAAACAAAGCAAAACCAGTACTCCCCAGAAAACCTTATTTTCTGGCTAAAGTCGAGAACTTATCATAAACCTATCACATGTATCATGTGTGGGTGTGTGTGTGTGCGTGCGTGCGTGCGTGCGTGCGTGCGTGCGTGCGTGCGTGCGTGCGTGCGTGCGTGCGTGCGTGCGTGCGTGCGTGCGTGCGTGCGTGCGTGCGTACGTGCGTGCGTGTGTGATGTATGTGTGAAACATGAGCATTGCCATTAGATTAGTCTGGTCCTGAAATTAAATATAAGTTTCAACATCGGCCGGCATGGCTATGGTATTAAAATGTCAGAATAGTAAATATACGGTCAGTTCTGAAAGCTGACTAATTCGTTATCAGTTGCTAACAATGGCTAGCCACCAATAACAGCTGCATGCAGTAAGCGGAACGCATGCAATTGAGATGGCAGACTGGGCGGTAGCATTATCGCGGTACATTGACAGGGATGGATGCAGCGCAGCTAAATAATCTACAGTACAGCCGACATCTAAGGCGTACCCATAAAACAAACTGTTGAATACAGAAAACATATTTACAGTGGGTTACATTACCATGATGCAGTTTTTATTTGAAGCCGAGAAAATAAGGACCATGGACACTTTTTCACTACAAACATGTTTTGACCTTTTAATTGCATTCTAATAATTTAAAAACTAGTGGTTGCAGTGGATCCTGAGGTGCATATAGGACCCCCATCTGAATACGATTATCATCGATTCTGAACAGATCCTAAAGAGCAAGGCTTCGCATAGAGGGAAGAGTCCATTCACAATTTTTGCAAGCAATCTTCTTCTGGATATATCAGAGCAATGAAATTAAATAAGTAAAAAATAAGATGGGGGAAGATAAGCCAGAATACGAATGAGGAATCAGATAGTGTGAAAGACCTTACCAGCTTAGGCATCCCATAAGTCACTGCTGAGAAGTGTTCAATCAACATGAACACATGAATTACCGTGGATTCCCTCCTGCCACAAGCTCAAACACCTGGAATGTGCGGGGAACAGTATCAGCCCTCTCATCTTACCACGCACCTCCTGCGTGGCAGACGCTTCATTCTCAGACACAATTCCCGATTACAGTCATATGACCTCTGGCATATAGGGTTCTTTTCCACGCATGTTCCACACCCATGAGCGCATCGAGCAAAACACCATAGTGTCCATTCCAGCTTAGGACACGTCTAGCTAATTCATATCAGTCAGATAATCGCCACCTCGTATCATATATGGTGCGGTGTGGATCAGACACACCATTTGCCTTTGTTTTAGTCTCCATGACCAGCTACCATCTCATATGATTGGCCCATTCTGCACACTAGCAGAGTGTAAGTGGGGGAATTTCTACCTAGACATTACAAGGAGTCTCACTACAAGTAACCACATAGACTATGTTCACTCGAGAAGCAAGTCATATGACGATTTCTCCTGATACAATTTTAACAATAGAGATAGGAGAAGGAATACCTGGGAACCCTGAAGAGACCCACCCCCACCCCAGACTCCAGAAATTTACACCAACTTTCCGTGCTTAACATGACACAGTCCTTCTGACTAGAAGCGTAAGAATCTACCTGAGGATGGATAATAGGTCTGGAAGACTGGCCTGCTGTATTATGATCCTCGTAGCAATGGGATGTGTAGAACGACATTATATATGATGTTGATAATCTATTGAACATATAGTCTAATCAGATAGGCAGATATTGGGAAGGAACAGTCTTAACCAAAAGCAGACGGAGCCAATTCGCCAGAAACATAACTAAACTCGTTCCACCAGTAGAGTGATCCTAGTCCACTCAGATCCTACATGTAGGAGGGGTAGAGTCAAGAGACGATCCTAGTTGTTGTGAGAATGAACCAAAATGTGAAAGAACGGGGAAGGGAGATATTGATTGGATCAGACCAGGCCAAGTCATCTGTAGTTGCACTCCTCGTGGCTTTCTCGCTGCCTTACTGGCTCTAGTTGGAACGTTAGCCCCACCCTTGCTAAGGTTACATTAGGCAGAATTTACATCTGAGGGAATAAGATGAGCATGAGACATACCTACAGCACCAGTACCTTTGTCAGATGTTATCAAAATACCAAGTCCTTCCAGCGTCAATGAATCTGATGTGTGGTATGAAATGTACCACCTACTCATCAGAGCTAATTGACACCAATTATATTTGTAATACCAGGTACATCTAGGAAGTTAGTTTAGGAACGCTTACCATTTTGAGATGTACTGTGTTTAGTTACAATTATTAATTTGATTTATGTGATTCCAGTGAATCCTTCAACCATGATTAAACCCCTTAGACATTAGTTAAGAGAGGATGGTTAAACACGAATATGTTTCGGGTAAGGAACCAATATTGCCACTGTCATCCAACTAAGGACCAGAAGTAAAAAGAAGAAGCAGATAGCACTGGGCACCACCAGATCAAGCCCAGAGGATCGAAGCCACCTCAAAGCAAGCAGGATTCTAAGCAAGTTGTGAGCAAATTGAGTAGCCACACTCTATCTCAGTTAGATAAACGCCCTTTCCTTCTATCCCACGGGGGGGGGGGGTAACTGGTCTACCCAGATGGTAGTTTGAGGGAGGACTGTCCCAGATACGTAGCCACCTGCGCCACAACATATACAACAATGCCTGATGTCTAAGTTTCTCGACATCAAAGTAACTGCCAAAACCGTAAGTATTTCCGCCAATCGGTGATGCTGTTAATCATCAAATAATGCGACCTTTCTGTCAGAGGTTAGCCTGGAAATATACAAACTCTCCACAACCTAACCCTCCTTTACCGGGAGACAATGAATAGTCACTTGGTAATGGAGGATGCATGAAGATGCTGTACATACAATTGCAAAACTGAATAAAAGCCAATGTGATGTATGTTCCGAAAATCTAAAGCATTTTGCAGACAGGCGTGTAAGAGTAGCGAGAATGATAGTTGGCGCCCATGTGCATGATTGCTCTGTAAATCTTAGAATACCCGATCTTTTGTTCTCGTTGTAGCACAAATGAAATTGCTTGAGCATTAAGCTTAGACGTTACAAACTCCGAGGTATTCATGTGTTAACCTAGTATTATCGGCCATTTCTGATAGACCACAATTTATGACTTTCTACTTTGATAAGAGTGACATTCGAACTCAGTAGTCTATGCACGAACTGCCTTGAATGGCTAATTAGAGGGTTTGTAAAGATGCCTCGGGGTATTAGAATTTCTGAAATTTCGACTTGCCTGATAGACGGTAATATTCAGTATTTTTATTTAAAAAATGTTGTCCATGGCGCCTGTTCTCCCATCTATAAGCAAATAGCATATCTAAGAGCATTCTCTCAGCCATTTCTATATATGCGATATGACAGGTATAAAGAATGCCATTTATTTATGTTTTACGATCGGGCAATTTTTGCAGTCATGTTTTATTATGTATTTTGAACACTTTACATTGAAAGTATATTCAGGAAACAAGCAGATTTGGATTCAGCTCCCTCAAAATACCCTAAAACAACGCATTATCAGCTGGTAACTAGAATTCAGTAGGAACCTTTTCTAGAGGATTCATGACAAGCATCGATAAAAGAGGAGATTAATGGAGTTGCTATGATTCTATGACTTCTGCAAGTCGCAAATCTGATATGGCTTATGCTGTACCTGGTAGCTACTGACCTTAGTCGATGGCACGTTGTTATTGGTGCGGTAGGGTTCATAGGTAGTCAATAAAACCAACAGGTGAGATTTCTTTTAACGAATATATACAATTTAATGACGTTCTATGTGCGCTGTGAGTGTGCGGTGTTGCGTAAGTATGAAGCGTGAATAGTGAGTGTTGGCGTGAGTATCATGCATGAATAGTATGAAGTTCGTAGATATCGGGACAATAATGTAAATGTTGTAGAATCGTAGAAATCGTAATCGTAATCATATAATCGTAATTGTAATTGTGAAAGGGTAGATCTCTCAAAACACTCTGCGAAGACACTCACAGACAATGAACTATAAATCTGTCTGGCGTCAAGCTACTTATACAAAGCGTGGGTATTCAGCACCAGAAGGCCTGTACTTAAAGTTCCGACCATAAATTTAGAAACTATTCAACTGTCAGTCAGTCAGTGGTCAATAGCATGCCATGTGTGCAGGTGAATGCGTGTGTGAGGTGGGTGGGGGCATGTGGGTGGCAGTGGGGCAGGCAGGTATATGTGTTTCCAGAACAACCCTCCAGGGCCCCACAAGGTGATTAATCTTCATCTGCAATTTCAATGATGAGACAACACTTCTGGATGGAGTTTGAACTCTCCCTTATAATCCCATCCCAGCCCATGTATACCTCTAGTACCCTAGCGAGACTCCACTTTCCCCTCGGGATTACAGGATCTGTGAGCAAGACAACATCCCCAACCCTCATTTGTCGACATTTGACTTACCATTTTGAGCGTAGGTATATACTCCCTAACAAAACGCTTCCAAAACTGATGTACAAGAACTTGCACAAACCCAACCCTCTTGCGAAGGTTTGTTGTTTCTCCAAATGGACCCCGGGGAACTTCAACAGATGAAGGGTTCATAGGTAGTCAATAAAACCAACAGGTGAGATTTCCTCTAACGAATATATACAATTTAATGACATTTTCATGAGCGCTGTGATTGTGCGGTGTTGCGTAAGTATGAAGCGTGAATAGTGAGTGTTGGCGTGAGTATCATGCGTGAATAGTATGAAGTTAGTAGATATCGTGACAATCATGTAAATATCGTAGACTCGTAGAAATCGTAATGTACTCGTATACTCGTAATCGTTATCGTGAAAGGGTAGATCTCTCCTGGGATTCTTCAACAAGGATTAACTATTTTGCGTCTTACAACTACTTGAAATCTATTACTTAAAACTTTAAGATGTGTACTCTATGATATTATAACGGATACTGAATTGGTTGACCAGACCAAAATACTCTGCGAAGACACTCACAGACAATGAACTATAAATTTGTCTGGCGTCAAGCTACTGATACAAAGCCGGAAGACACCGGAAGACCCATATCTAAAGTGCCGACCATAAATTTAGAAACTATTCAATTGTCAGTCAGCCAGCGGTCAATAGCATGCCATGCGTGCAGGTGAATGCGCG
Source organism: Chaetoderma sp. LZ-2023a (assembly GCA_034401795.1). Classification (NCBI taxonomy): domain Eukaryota; kingdom Metazoa; phylum Mollusca; class Caudofoveata; order Chaetodermatida; family Chaetodermatidae; genus Chaetoderma; species Chaetoderma sp. LZ-2023a. The sequence continues at coordinate 2,480,256 of CM067360.1, forward strand.
CGCGTGCGTGTGTTTGTGTGCGTGCGTGCGTGCGTGCGTGCGTGCGTGCGTGCGTGCGTGCGTGTGTTGTGTGTGGGGGGGGGGCGGGGCGGGGAACATGTGGGTGTCAGTGGGAGGGGGGAGGGGGGGGGCAGGCAGGTCTATGTGTTTCCAGAACAGTTATTGTTGTTATTCACTCAACCTTTCTTGAACATAATTAGACAACATACCACTAGCATATAATAAATATAGTTCACGAAACAGAGGCAGAAATTGGATTGATCCATCGAGCCTGGCAGGCTGATTGGTATGAAGCCATCTCCGTTTCGTACTCCGAGCCGATATAACAGGCTGATAATTAAACATAATGGCTGCGTGTGTTGGCGGACAAATCAAATTATGGAGTATCCCTGATACAACTGCCGCTTCGATAATACGCTGTTTCTATGCATTATATGGTCTGTCTGGTCATCTAGATACACGAATTTTGTGGTGGACACAATTATGGTACCTGACCATCGTGATGAACGGTCAGAACATAACCTCCAATCCAGCCCAATGAATTTGTATACACATGATACAATAAAATATGTTATAAAAACCTCGTAACATTCGTTGTTCGGACTGTCAGACTACGCCTAGTAAATCATCAAACATGACTATTCTCTGATGTAGTTTCGGGAATTCGTGTTGTTTTTTCCCCCATCAATGTCTTCCATCGTTTGTCATCGATGATAACATACCGGCTGATTAGTCTAACACATGGTCATTCTATCTGAAAGTCTGTTTCGGCTGACCGGAGTATCGGGCGGAGTACTGCGCCCCCCCCCCCCCCCTATCATGCCTAGCTAATTATGTCTTCCTAATCACTGGCTGCAGTATGGAATTTCAGTAACCGGCCATGAGCCAGGGATTAAACCCGACACATGGTAACTTTATCTGTGTGAAAATAAACCAATCTGACACCGCTAATTTCTGTACATGTCCAAATCTCCACACTTATAATACTGAAGTAAATTGTTGCATAGACTTTAACCCTTCTCAAACATAAATACCTGACACCCCAGAACCAAGTATTGACGTAATCAATGACGCCATTGTTTGTTACACTTTAATTCTTATTATTCTAACACACAAATTATCTCCATTATCCATATATTAACTTATGTCCAATGCAACTTATCCTGGCTTTTGGGAAATAACGGTAGTGTGGCTATTGCGAGTCATTCGACTTTGTCAAGACGCTGGTACCCCTCATATGGGAGGGGAAAGGGGCTGTAAGGGAGATCTGAGGGGAGTTGATGCGAGCGTCAGCGTGAGCCACAGTGTGGATGTAGAGATAGGGATATAAGTTGGTAGGCCAGCAGACCTGTGGAGAAAACTATATTGTATGAAGTAAACTGAACTGTAGCTGGAAGGAAGAGTGATTTAACAGTTAGGACGACAAATGAAGTGTGTTATCCTTTATACCTCGAGAACTGTTGCTATATAAGAATCATAGTGTGTGTGAATCAGTAACATTTCACCTGTCTATTAGAACCACCATGTTTGT
>CM067360.1:2486786-2496786 GCA_034401795.1 Chaetoderma sp. LZ-2023a
CAGTCAACCAGAGAGCAATCATTACGGAAACACGAGGCGGTCACAATGCCAACATCACGAAAAGCCATCCCATAGATTGACACCGGCTATTAAGCGCCCTCTAATCAGCTTCCTGATGGATCCCCCTAGTGCTGTACCAGCCTGTTCCGAAATATGCACACACACACACCCTCCTCCAACCCGTGTCCCGTGTCTCCTGTACGCCACTAACATTACACACCACGCTCTCCGCCTCGTCCCGTGACTACATTATGCATCACGCGATGATGAACGAACACGTTTTGCGGTGACAATGCTCGAGTTTCCATCAGCCTACAAAAGAGCCCGGATTTCTTCGTCTTGATTCCCCTCTAGAGAATTCATTCGTCGATTCGTTATAGGCGCATTATGGTTCTCTCATGATTGGATGAATTACGAAAAGCCATACAGTGCAATCGGTAATGGCATGATTGCTAGCCCCAGGCACGAAGACCGCCTTGTACGGAATACGATAAGAAGAGTCAGGCACAGGGTGGCCCAAGAGTGCCTCGAGATGATTATGGCTGCTGGTCGTCATTCTGGAGAGAACGTTCCGGGTTTCTGTTCACTACACGCGAGCTGACTGATCTCAGAAATAAGAATGACCATCTGTCTGGCGACGTTGGTTTTGGATAATTATAACTAGAATCCATATTTGCATAAACTCTGGCAACTGACAAATATGAAGTCAGTATATATAGTTTTTTTTAGAGTCAATGGCAAACTTACCACAGATGTTAATTAATAACTATATCGAGCCAGGCACACATGTGGGTAGCTCATATTCCAGTAAACCTGTCTGAAGCGACCACCTGGTGGACTATAGATAATTAGTTGCTATCGACAGCTGGGCTTTTCGTGGGCGTCACCAGCTATTACAGATCGGTAGGGCAATGTCTAGGGAGGTCTGAGAGGGGATTTCCTCCTACAAAAGAAATGGATTTCGGTGTTTCTTCACTGAAAAATTGTGAAAGTTAGATCCCCTGAGAAGTTATTTCATGCATTCTTGCTGATAAAAACTATTTCTTGAAAATGCTTCCAGTCAAATTTCTTTCAAAATATTCAACAGATTAATTTTTACATCGTAGAAATTTACTTGCTGTGTTTGGTATTGTGTTTTCATGATTTGACTAATAATTTTTGGGCAAATTATTGGTATGTCAAGTGCCCTATCTATACCGCCTACGACGCCCCTGCTCTTAGTACAATGAACTAACTGTTAGCTGCATCTGTTACTGCCACGTATTGGTGGATCATCTTAGTGCCATGTATTGGTGGATCATCTTAGTGCCACGTATTGGTGGATCATCTTAGTGCCACGTATTGGTGGATCATCTTAGTGCCACGTATTGGTGGATCATCTAGGTATAAGGAACCACTATAACTTTAGCTATTCAATGACAGGTGGCTTCTAGGACAGACTCAATTGCAGGTATGAAGTAAAATAACAACGTCAGGATTCTCAGTCAAAATGTGGTTTACGACAAACGTAGTGGTAAGTTAAGGTAGCTGGTTCTTAAAGGCCCGTCAGCGTGTAATTTCATACAGACATTGCTTGATTTGCTTTTTATTGTTAATAAACGACAAAGAGACGGTGTGTTGTCCTGTATTGAAGGGCCACCTGTCATTCGTGAACACGTGTTTCTCCTACAATTGTGGTGTCTATCTGTATTGATGAACGAACTTTAGAAGCCACGCCCACAGACACACATGCGTTATGAATTTTAATGGTCTACAAGGCAAAATAGTCAGATTGTTATTTATTTCAGGCTATGTTGTTCGAAAAAATGGCAAAATGATATACGGGTTCAGTTTGTCACACTTTCGTCAGGAAATTTAATTGTCGTCCTCGCCGCCGCCGTCGTCGTCGTCGGCAGCTGCGGCAGTGGTGGCGGCGTCGGCGGTCGTACCTTGATGCGTGTGACTAGCGTAGACTCTGGATTCCCAGTGATAAACGAGAGTTCTTTGAATGATAAACTAAATGAAGCACGGATTAATGGGTTGATACGAGTAAAACTCACTGACGCTTACGGTCTGTCTAAAATATACTGGAAATAAAATGTGAAATGGGAAATATGCCCAAGGGGTCCGCTTATTTATTCCACATTCTCTTCATGATAATCGAGCACGCGACTCTGTCATGGAAGGCTGGTTGGGGTGAGTGAGTCTGGACGAACATTTCCAATAGCGCCGCGCTGTTCTAATCACATTCTAACGATCGTCTATGAATTATTAAATCAGAAACGACTCTGTTGCGTACAATTATATCGCCCGTATTATTGATATAATTGTCCACACGCAGGGGTAGTCAGACACGGCGTGAATAAGACAGGCAGGCAGATGCAGGCAAACTAACCGAAGCTTTGTGGGTAACGATAATCACAATAAACACGTGGCTAAAAACCCTTCCCAGTGCCCTCGAATTCGAAAAGGGCTTCCTGTGCCATAATAACCGCATTATTAACAGCCGCTCAAATGTGGATAATGGCGTCGCTGCTAGGGCAATCAATCTCACATGCTATATGAAGATTGAAATTATACATATTTTTAACCAGGTCTATATATGAACGCTTTTATTACGTTGGCGCAGCAACAACATAATGAGGGCGATTTAGCACCGGATTTAAACTATTTGACACGTTGGTAGACTTATTATTTGCAAGGGGCTGATCTGTAGCGTATCTTCTGTTTCATTGCCACTGTCTTGCTACATCCGTCGGTCAGTGATGTTACGTTCATATGCTTTTGCTTAATGGGTATTTCCAGTTTTAGCTATGCCCCGCCCACCTCTAGCTAAGCTCCGCCCACACTTCGCCGTGTTGGGATTGATCGATCCCCGAATGCCATAACTATCAATTTGCTGAAAACTATACAGGTCAGCTGTTGAATATTTTGAAACTAATTTGACTGGGCGCTGTTGCTGCCTATTAAATATTAAAGACATACAATTCGTACAACAACGCATAGTCCGTATTCAAATATGCGTTCGTGACGTACTTTGTCTACGTCATTCATGTCATCATAATGACGTCATTCATTATTATGATATTCCACACGTCACGTAGTTGATTATGACGTCATATGATGGATGGATAAAGTGGAAATGCCCATAGCTGTGCATTTATAGAGTCTGATTGTTCAAAATTTCTCTATGAGAAATAACTTAGTCTATGAAAACGTCGTACAGATGTCGAATGCTTTGTTCTACATGGACAACAGAACTCCAAGAGTATCCACGATCATACTATCCAGCAAATATCAAAAATCGCATTCACAGGCAGCGTATGTAAGGCGGAATTGCGCTCATATTCACAACTAGGTTTCTGAATACCATCACTGTTATAGCAACAATTTTCATTCACAAAGTTAACAGAAGCTACGATTTTAATGTACGTGTAAAATTGCAGTTACAACTGCATTTCCTTGACAGACACGTTTCACAAACAATACTCTGCTCCCTCCTAGGCAATGATCGCTACCTAGGCATACGTCAGCTTATTTATTGTGGTTCGTCTTTACTCTGTCAATAACGAGGCCTATATGTTAGCAAATAGACAGCTATACATATTCACAATCTTTGATATGATTTAATCTAGGTAGTTACACATTCAGTATACACCGTTTGTCAATATTCATGGACATTCCTTTGACAACCTTCAAGGAGATTTGCGATTTCTCGATTTACTGCATTTGCGCACTTACTGAATGTTCCGGTCAGTTCGGGTGCTTAGTGTGGTGTGGTGGGTGGGTGGGAGGGTGGGGTTTACGGCGTTGATATACCTATCTCTTTATAGATATTTATTTGATACAGAACTTTCAACCGCCCAATGTCGAGATGGCATACACGCATTATGAAATATGAGGAGGTTGATGGAGGTTGATGAGGGGAAGCTGAAAACATGTCAACCAATAGTGGACTCTAGTCCAATGGGGGGAACTCTAGTTTTAGCTAAGACTATCAATTTCCAGAAAACTATACAATTAAGCTGTTGAATATCTTGAAACTAATTTGACTGTATGGCAGCAACAACGCCCAGTCAAAACAGCATGTTTATTAAATAGTAACGATTTAAGATATACTATTCGTAGAACAACACTTAGCCAGTTATCAATTAAGCGTTCCTGACGAACTTAGCTACGTCATTCATGACGTAATTAATTATGCCGTCAGCATACATGTGACGTAGTTGATTATGACGTCACATGATTGACTGAGAAAATGCACGCACAATCTAAACAGTCCGAGCTATCAGGCTAATATGGCGATCAAATAAACAACACATTGAGAGACTGCCGATGATTGTTGGATTCTACAGATTGCTACACAGTAGTTTCATCGTCAGCAGATTCACCACCGCCACCCCCACAATCGTCAGACCACACTCATGGCACCACACATGCCACACTCATCAGACAGCAGCAGACAACTAACTACAACACCACACTTCGTCTGATATATGCAGCGCTCAAAGGGTTGCTGGACTTGGGACTGTTAAGTATGTGCTAGGATGGGAACATGCGCCATGTTTATTTTGCATAGAAAAACATCTGTCATTGGTTAATCTTGGAGAGGTCAATTAACCCTAGTGAATTAGGGGCTGAATTACCGTACAGCAATCACTTTTCGTTTACATAGTAACTACAGTTCAGTATCACAGCTATAGCTTTCCTCTTTAGAGACATAGAGGACTACAGCTTTCACAATGCATACCCAAGCACTGATTAATCCAACACAGGAGAGTAAGTAGAGGCTCATGACCCCAGCAAGAACAAATACCAGGATTGGGCGAAGACCACAGTTTCTTATGCAATATGTTCTATAATAGCAGCATTGCAGTTAGATCTTATAATCTCTATAAAACATAGTACATGTACATTGCAAAATTATCAAATCAACAAGAAGCCTTAGTGTCAGCAGGAATATTGAGCAGAGATGTACACCGCGTCATACAGAACTATAAACTAACTAAGCTATAATAATACACCAAAATATCAATGTCTAACCGTTTGAAGGGACGGGTGGGAATAGCGTGAATTAGCATGACGACGGCTAAGGCGCCAAGAAGAAACTGCATCTAACGTATTTACAGGTGGCTATCGACTGCATCTAACTTATTTACAGGTGGCTATCGACTGCATCTAACTTATTTACAGGTGGCTATCGACTGCATCTAACTTATTTACAGGTGGCTATCGCGTCCTATTTCCACCTCTCTAATTGCTTAACTCAAATGATATACCAATCAGGTGTGAAGCAGGTCATTATCAGGTAACAGGGGAAGTAATAACTATAAAACACCAGAAGGGTCATTGCCTCCAGCTTAGTCCCAACTCTGTTGACCAGGCCATCAATGGCTCATTGTTTAAATGATACATAGATTGATAGATTCTTTATTGCAATCGCCCAAACATGAGGATATGGTAAGTACGAATACAGACAATACGTGACAAATGATAAATGCAAACCATCATAGACATGAAAATATAGTAGGCTATGTCATAGGAATAACAAATTATACAAATATATACATATGGGGTATTTGGTGAACAGCACAATTATGAGGCCGACAGCGCGCTACGTTTTTGAGAGACAGGATTTACAAAACTTGTAACAATTATTTAGATATCCCAGTCACCTTTGCAAGAGGACAATAAGATTTCCAATTGTTCACTGTCAGATAGTGTGTCAAATGTTGTGCATTGTGAAAAGCAGCACAATCTAACATAAACTGCTTTTCATCTTCTACATTGCCAGAATCGCATACTTTACATAGTCGAGCATCAGTGGGGACTTTGGGTCGGGAATATCTGCCAATTTCAATTCGCATGTAATACGCACTTAACCTTAGCTTAGAGAACTCGCGACGTTTACTTACTTCATCTATCGTTCAGCACGGTGTATAAATGTATAATAACATGATCTTGGCAGCAGAGACTCAGCCGCCATCAATTAACCATTCTCTGACAGCAATTAAATAATCTATCCTCTGTAGTAATACGCAATTATTGAAAATAACCACTCGTAATACAGCTTCAGTTTCAACGTGGCGTGAATATTTGCCTGTAGTGGTAAACGTGACATGGCTAAAACCAATCCGTGTGCACACGCACACTGGCATTCGCTTTTACTGGATCAAGTGTGCATTCAGTTAAACCTGTCTATACTGGCCACCTGCAATTGATGCTGAAATATGCAGCTTATCGCGCCGATACGATGATATGATTACTCAAGAGGGTTTGACTATTTACATAGGCGGCGTATGTTCCCCACATACACACTGAATAGTCTATATAATAAAAATAATTATCTTTATTTAACACATTAAATTTGTTCAAGAGAATTTCAATTTTCTCATAGAAAATGTCCATTTGCAGGCCAAGAGCAGACTATTTTTTTAATTTTACCACTGAAATGACTGGCTCGGGCATCGAGCCAGTCATTCCAGTTATAAAATTTCAAAGATACTCTTCTCTTGGCCTGCAAATGGACATTCCTCAAGACCACTGCAGAAGCCATTTTTGGCTCATATTAATGCTATAGGGTCATTACTTATTAAGACTCACGATCGTCTGTTTGCGTGTTGCATTAACCTTTTAACACTCATATCAGCCAAAACGGCTTCTGCAGTGGTCTTGAGAAATGCCCATTTGCAGGCAAAGAGAAGCCTGTTTTTTGAAAATTTACCATGAAATGACTGGCTCGATAACCGAGCCAGTCACTCCCGTGGTAAATTCTCAAAAATAGTCTTCTCTTGGTCTGCAAATGGACATTTTTTATGAGAAAATTGAAATTTCTTTGAACAATTTCAAATGTTAAATGGTTAAGCACACCGACCAGCGACAGCATGACTGTAAATAAAAACAGTTCGCCTACGTGAAGTGGCGACGACAAAAATGTATCGAATAACAATTATGGCGCTTGCTAATGCGCCAGTTAATGTCTGTTTTAACAGCAACTAAAACTAGCTTTTAAGTAACTCTGTACGTCTGGATTGCACCAGGCTTTGATCTTTGTAATTTTAGTTGCGACTCGACTCGTGACTAGTATAAGTGTGTCTGTCCGCCGGTCCGTCTCTTCATGTAATAACTTATCGACATCTATACGACAACAAGCACTCATATACATCCCAAGTATGTATCGAATAATAATTATAATTATTTGAGGCTAGTTCGGCTGGGTGTTGGTGCACTCGTAGACCGCAATGGCGCCAGGTCTGGTTAGTTTCAAAATATTCAGCAACCTATCTGTATAGTCACCTTGTTTAAGGGGATCCTGTGACCTCAGGGTTCAAAGTACATAAATCGATCCAAACACGCTCAGAACGTGTGCGGGGCTGCAAATGTCCGGCACATAAATTGATGTGGATCAATCTTTTGCAGTAGTTATTCCGGTTGTGGAGGCGATTTGCCTATTGCATTGTATAATATGTGTATATTTAATTAAGTAGTGTTTATTTATTTATATAGGGCCTACAGTTGTTTCAAATATCTTGTTTATTTATACGATTGTACTTGTATTGCCGTATCCTTATGTTGGATTTTTGCAATAAACTATCTATCTATCTATCATCTCAAGGAAATGGAGTTGCGGATGAATTCTTGAAATTGACACTTTGAGAATTAGTGGATACAATAAATAACGCCATTGAGATAATGTCCAGTCACGTCCGATAAACACGCATCGAGTGGTCAGTATGACAGACAATGGATGATAGACAACGAATGCGCGTACATTTATGCTCTAGTCGTTGCATTCGGAAAGAATAAAGTCAAGATTGTCCGTAGAGGACATCCGCCTTTGGGGCCAAATAATGGTCGGCCAAATCGGCGTCTGTAGTGGCCTTGAGAAATGTTCATTTGCAGACCAAGAAAAGAATATTTTCACGGGAATTGCCGAGTCAGACATTCTAGCTATAAGTTTTCGAAGTCTTCTCTTGGTTTGCAAGTGGACACTTTGTACTAGGCGCTTGAAAAATGTTCTTGAACAAAATTTGGTCGTATACTTTACTGATAAGAACCACCATAAGTGGCCACTAAGGTTACCCTCACATTAATCGATCACTTGGTGTCTGTGGTCATAACGCTCACTGCGGTGTTTATTATACACATGCTTTATTAATTCAATAAACTTGATTTCATTTGCATGACAATAAATAAACATCGCGCTAGCTAGCTGTAGATTGGACTCGTGTCATTACACACCCATAAACATCAAGCAATTACGAGAATCGACATTCATTTCTGCTCTGGCAAGATGAGGCCTACATCAAGACAGAGTCCGGAATTCCCGCGTCCGATAGCCCTGTTCAGTCTCATCATAATCTCCATACAACGACGCGAGAACATTCTGTACGCGCACATTGTTAACGACAGTAAATCAATAAAGCTTTGATTGCATCTTCTCGCTTTATTTCACGACAAAGTGCAGTGACAGAGCACTGATGACCAGACATGTGCACTGGCAAGTAGTTCTGAGAGAAGGAGATGTACGCGTATGTGCGTGTGTGCGTGCATGTGTGCTTTGCTGAGAAATTGTCTGAATAACTGACTGATGCGTATTTAGCAAAAGACGCTTATTATAGTTAAAATTAAATTAAAAGCAGCGTCATCCGCATCACTAGCCGACAGCAGCAGCAGCAGCAGCAGCAGCAGCAGCAGCAGCAGCAGCAGCAGCAGCAGCAGCAGCAGCAGCAGCAGCTATAGGGAAAGACTGAAAGAGTAGAATCTAAGTCAGTTTGACTTGACTCAATCGCATTGTAAATAATTGATAATAGCATATGTTTAAGAGCAGATGCAGCAAGCGTTAGTGCTACATATTTTTTTTACAGCGTTTAAACATTAATATCAGCAAAAAACGGCCTCTGCAGTGGTCCTGAGAAATGCCCATTTGCAGACCGAGAGAAGACAATTTTTGAAATACCACTGGAATGACCATTTTCAAAAAACAGTTCTCTTGGTCTGCAAATGGACATTTTCTTTGAGAATTTTTTAATTTTCTTGAACAAATTTGAGTGTTAAAGGGCTACCGAGTAGCAGTAGCTACCAGCCGCAGCCAACAACAGCACTAGCCGTCAACAGTCGCTCTAGCAGCAAGAACAGCAGATCACCACTGGCGATATTTACAATAACTAACTTCCTGTCTATTGATCCAATGTGTTTCCTATTTCGCTCTAGCTAAAGAAGGCTTCCTTGAATGCACTCTATACGTGGTTAATGCACGGGTGAGTTCTCGTTATTCATGTAAATGCCATTTCTCATGGGTACACGGCTTGGCGCTTCCATTGACCTTCGGAGTGACAATGTTGCAGATAGCTCATCCATAATCGTTACTATGGTAACTCTCTAACAGACAACGCGTTTATCTTTGCAAGATATCTTCCACGAGTCGCAAAGCCATCATGACGATTGCATGGGCTACTTCAAGGACGTATAGGGGAGATGCACACCGCAAGTCTTACGAAGATGGCAAAGGTCAGATGTCAGACATCATATTGAGCGCTTGATGCAGATGTTATGGGATACCTCCATCCATCCAATTCACTGCTCACACACGTACCCGCGCACCTACGCGGGCGCATGCACAAACACGCGCGCGCACACGCACACGCACACGCACACGCACACACGCACGCACACGCGCACGCAAATCATTGCTGCTGATTACAATCTAGTAGTCCAGTCCTATTCATAGAACACTCATTTCCTGACAATAAGAAATTTGCTGCGGTTCGTGTTCGCCAAGCATAAAATGTTCCCGAGTGCCTTGTGATTGTGGACAGAATACGCGGAAAACGATTGCCCGGCTACATCAAAACGAAGATCGTTACTGTACCGGCCATAGGTGAACGGATCGGTTTTATTCAGCTCAGCAGATGGGGATTTATGGCCGAGAGGGGATTAGCATAAATCCTGGTTATCGATGCTGAGCTGGGGACTACGTGTGGCTATTACGAGAAAACAAATGGGGTGCTAGCTGTTTCAC
>CM067360.1:2499286-2504286 GCA_034401795.1 Chaetoderma sp. LZ-2023a
AATTAGTCAAGATAACGTAATCATACATGTGAATTCGTCCCCTGAACCCATTGAGATTGCCTGAGAATAGTGTCCCCTTAATTGTAAATATTCATATTAACCGATATGGATTGGAGTTGAGGATATAGCATGGATCAGACCACCATAATGAGTAACCAGAAATTACGGTTTCTGGGTTGTGGTGATTTGCATGGAAGGGGAGTGGGCAAGATGTAGATTGAAATGACCGATTGGCTAACAAAAGGACTGAGCACCGTACGCATCATATTAAACAACATACATAAACGTCAGATAGATTCTCTATAGACCTATACAATAATTAGAATGATTAAATACAAACAGTGTAGTCGCTGATTCTTGCGAAGGTTGTAGCAAATAAACAAAACAATAAATGACGCCATTTGACAGTATCGAAGCGCAAAAGAGTGTGTTCAGAATTGGAGCGGCTAAACCTGCTATTTACAATACGGAACAGCAATCATTTTCAGAAGTTTCTCTTGGTATTTTCGTACTGATTCGTTGCCCTATAAACCAGAATCTTTCATCTGTCCGATGAGATGACACATACGCGTCCTAGTAGTTATGATATCACTTTATTAAGATATAACTTTCGCTGTGACACTGCCACTAGCCACGCCCAAGAAGCCACCTGGTCCCCCAGCCAGGCTGTGACCCATTGTGCTCCTCAACAGCATACGGAAAATCTTATCCAATGTTACTCTATGCCTCGTCCGAGACAAGATAGATGACATCACTGTATTGTGTCAAATTGGTTTCAAACGTGGACGCAGCTGCACACACATTGTATGTGCTCAACACATGCTTGTGTCGGTAGTTATGTTCAAACACTGGGATTTCCACAAAATGGGCACTGACATGTCACGAGCCTCCAACACAATTAAGCACTCAAAGATCCTAGATGTACTACGCCAGACCAGTTGCAAGATGAGCCACGACTAGTGAGACTACTGCTTGCAGACACCAAGCTGAAAGTATGAGTCAAGTCAGTGAAGTCTGTAGAGTTTGAGACATCAATCGGCTCCGCACAGGGAGATAGTCGATTCCCTGTGCTTTTCACATGTTACATTGCTGCTGCATTGAAATCTGTTCGGGAAAAATTCCACATGACCCAAACCCCCAGTGGCAATACTGGGTATGCCGCTAGAGATAGAAAATGCCGACGATGTGCACTTTATAGACGAGGAAAAGAACCCCTTGACGAACTTATCCGAATAGCTGCAAGCCCGATCTTGTCTCAGATGCGGCATAAAGTAATATTAGAAAGGATTTTTTGTGTGTGGAAACGATGAGCACAATGGACCACATATTGGTGGGGTGGGGGCAACAGGTGGCCTCTTGGGCTCGGATAGTGCAATAAGGGTGCCTTGGCCTACATCATCGATGGGGAGGTGGTGCATAAAAGCTGAATTGATTAGGTGCGTGATAGGTTTTGAAATAATGCCACTTGTGTATTTGAATGGTTTATTGCTCATGCCATCAGATCCGGATGCACGCCCATTTTCAGGGCTTTGAATGCCTTCTCAACTTCTGCTGTTTTGATTCGTGTCAGTGATAGCCTAGGATCTCCTGAGAACGGGTGCAAGGTTTCGTCATCGTGGTTAGTGAACTGAACCATTCTCGAATTGCCTAGGCTTTGCCCTGGTCAGTCCCGATAAAGTGTCTTTCAGAGTTGTGTACAGTGAGTGGTGGTGCCTGGTCAGTAATTCTCAGGGCTTGGACTGTCCGAAACATTTTGCCATGAATATTGGCGTCCGTCAAGTGTTCTTGTGTGTGTCTTTTATTCTTTCTGCATGTGCTCTACTCTTCCAGTCTTATATACTGAAACTTGCCATTAAATGAACTAAAACGAATGCCGACCATATCCTCGTCTGCTCGCCACGTTACTAATAGAGTTTTGATGTATGGTATATTTTCCAAATCCCTTTCTGATAATCCGCTTTTGATAGGAATTTTATCTAACATGGCCCTTGAGTTAGATAACATTAATTCCTGCCCTGGACCGTAGGTCTGATAACTGGTGGTAAATCTTGTGAAATATCACAACGCTATTGGCTTCTTGGGGAAATGAAGTATGACATCTATTTGCTCCCACTGTAACTCTGGGCCCTGATTGAATAACATAACATCATTGAGTAATATCTCAGCAGAGTTTTCGGATGCATCAATCACAATGCGTACTTTGTCTCCTTGTTCGAACGTAGACTTTCTCAACGCATTTGTTTATTGTGTTTGTATATGCTGTTTTGGCATCTGGTACCTATAGTAAAGGGTTTTCAGTATCAAGTCGCTGCAGTACGTGTTATTTTGTAGTTTCGATACAAAGTGGCGCTAATGCATATTTTGCGGCTGTCCAACGCTGCCCTCGTACTACTGCGGTGATGAATAAACGCAGTGACGTAATACTGAATGAATGCAATAAAGCATGACATCAGGTGTGGATTAGATATTAATCCAGTTGTAACACACAAACTTGATTCTGATCATGATACTCCAAATGTACTTCAAATGTTGCCATATTGTTTGAGTTTCAAAACAGGCAAATCTGCAATGAATCACAATCTACACAATGGATTGTCGTATCCGTTGTTTGATTACCGCACACGACTTTGATGTTTAACTGGTTATTATATTTATTGATAACTATTTATTGCTAATTACTACTAACTGAACTATATGATACATGAGACACGGAGTCCAATATATACACGTCCACCCCTAGTGATGACCTGTCCGTGTTTCGGGCAGAGGTCGGGTCTCGTCGAGTCGACAGAAGTCGGGTCCCATCGTAAGCCCTAATCTAGAACACCACATGGATGAATCCAGTTTTAGCTATGCCGCATCCATCTCTAGCTAAGCTCAGCCCACGCTTTGCCGTGTTTTGATCGAGCAATCCCCAAACTCCGTGAATTTCAATATCCAGAAAACAATACGATGGTTGCCATCGTCTGTTACGAGAGTATGCTTTGCTGCCATCGTCTGTTACGAGAGTATGCTTTGCTGCCATCGTCTGTTACGAGAGTATGCTTTGCTGTCATCGTCTGTTACGAGAGTATGCTCTGCAGCGATCGGCTGTGACGAGAGTATGCTCTGCAGCCATCGGCTGTGACGAGAGTATGCTCTGCAGCCATCGGCTGTGACGGGAGTGTACTCTGCAGCCATCGGCTGTGATGAGAGTATGCTCTGCAGCCATCGGCTGTGACGAGAATATGCTCAGCAGCCATCGGCTGTGACGAGAGTGTACTCTGTTGGCATTACGGAGGTGTTGAGCAGATACTGTTCGTGTTATTAACAAACGTACTTGATTTCACTTCGATTTTATCCACATAGCATTCAGTAATCCAACATAATCCAAAATAATGGTCCACGAAAACATGAATAAGTATATCCAGTTATCGAAGTGGTAAGCGAACGAATGAATAACGTATAGAATTCGATTGTATGTATGATCGATATAGAGGCTACTCGGGTTAGGCTGGTTTATGCCACAGCACTGCTACATGATCCGGCAGTGAAACTATTACTTAACTAGGCACCTGTTGTCTCGGAACTCTGCCTTTCTATCTATATCTTCTGATCACCGATATGCAACTCTAACTCTAGTTAGCTAAATATATATGTATGTCCAAATCATCGCTGATTAGCTGTAGCAGTCACTGTAATTCTATGCAAGTGGGTTGGTCGGGAACTGTCAAGTTTATGAGATGACGAGAGTTTGATAGCTTGACCGACACGCACGCACGCACGCACGCACGCACGCACGCACGCACGCACGCACGCACGCACGCACGCACACACGGCATCAACTGTCAATAATTACACCCATCACTGATACACTTATCCCACTGGCCATGTACATATATATTAGCATACATAACACCTTCTTCCATGTAAGCTCGCCTTAAAAGTGGACAAGCAAGCAGATACATATATATATATTGGCATACATAACACCTTCTTCCATGTAAGCTCGCCTTAAAAGTGGACTGCTTTATGTCTAGATTTCTTTTTTCAAAAACCTGACCAGTGATGGAGCGGAGAAATTAATGTTGTCTGGTTCCCAGCCATAAAATGAGCACAGCTCATATTTATACAATATTGACTGTCATATGCTTCTATAAAAAAAATCTTACTCTTTAGTCTGGTCTCGGTAACTTTTCCTGAAATTCTGCCTTATCGAACATGAACTTTTACGATCTAATTTTGTATTAATATTATTACCCTCGCCATAATAATAATAACAATAATAATAATAATAATAATAATAATAATAATAATAATAATCGTTATTTATTGAGGGTACATCTTCAAGTACACGGCCTGATCTAACAGAGGCCTTCATTAACATATATACAAATTTATACATCTATGTACACGCAAAGAAATTCTCACAGACTATTAGTTTAAATTCCGATATGACAGTAATTATTATTATTATTATTATTATTATTATTATTATTATTATTATTTGAAACTCGCACATACACTCTAAATCATAGACAGTTTCTCTCAACCACGCGGACAAACTTACACTCTAACTTACAAAACAACACACTGGCACGTACGAATGCACAACCATTTACGCAAATTTTGGGCCGCTTACTTAACCCACGTTTAGATGAGTGCATATGTTGGATTTGAAAGATGAAAGCGTTGTCGATTATGTAATTTTTTGAGGTAGTGAGTTCCACATTTGTGTTGCACAGTATGTATAGCTGTTCTTACCATAGTCTGTTCGTATTTTTGGAGGCTTTAAGTGCCCATAAGTTTTTGATCACAGATTTAGTGTGCTTCGTCTATGGGTGTAAACATATTTTTAATGTATTTAGGTGTGAGGTCGTTTAGTGCTGTGTATGTCATTATATTGGTTTTTATAGCCATTCTCTCAGTTAACGACGTCAACTTTAGGGTGGCATATAATTGCTTTGATGGAGTTCTATATGGGACGTCTAAGATAATTCTTGCAGCACGCTTTTGTAATT
>CM067360.1:2506786-2521513 GCA_034401795.1 Chaetoderma sp. LZ-2023a
TTCATTATTATGCTGTTGTTGATGTTGCTGCTGGTTTTGGCGCTGTGGATCTAGCTCTTTGTGTTATACTGTTTTGACACACCATCTATGAAACATTTTGCTCACAAACACACGCACGCACGCCTACACACACGCACTCTCACGTGCGTGCGGCCCGCATGCACCTATACACGCACTTACGGACGCGCGCACGCGGGCTGATGAAATCCCCGCCCCCTCGTATGACACCAACAAAGCAAGCATTATTTAGCAAATTTGTGCTGAGAATCAACACAGGATAAAATCTATTTCGCTATGGTCCGGCCATTATCACGCGCAGATCGCGTTTGGAGAAGCAGACGACCGATCTACGCTTGCAGCTCGCGTTTCTCTTCGGTCAATAGCAGACGGGAATTACACACGCTACAGCAGAGCATATCGGCCAATCATCGCTTTTATTTCATAAACACGTGTCGCTGATTGGCTGATATGAATAGCTAAGCGGATTGTATTGACAAGATGAATGTTGACGTCTGTTCCCGCATAACTTAAAGATCCCGTGTTCTCTCGACATCTCTCGTTGAGGAGGCGGTGGCTCAGCGGTTAGCGTTCCCGATAACGGGGGTTTACAGGGCTGGCATAGGCCCAATACCGGGCCAATATTACCGGGCCCAATACTGGCCCAGTAACACCCCCCAACCCCCCCCCCCCGTCATCAGTCATCATGGGCACATGCATAACAACCAAGGACTTTTTACGCCGACACGTCGGCTAAACCATGTGTATAGGAAGGTATCCAAAGATATGGGGTGGGGAGTGGCTAAGATCGCATCTCCTGCATTTTTGTGGGGTAGATGTGGAATTTCAGATTTAGACACTGAAAAAGTGGACGTGCAACCTCATCTTTGCCCCCCCCCCCCCCATCCCGACCAACCCGATCCAAAAGTGGGTGCGGGTGGGCTGGGGTGGTAACTACCCCCTTGACATTCTCCTCTTCCTGCGCCTATGTAAACTATTAATACACGCTAGCTGGAGCCTGGCCATGGTCACTCGTGAATTGATAGCCAATGCTGCTGTTCGCGCGTTTCTGTCTGGACTGGTGCAGTAGGGCCAACTCATATAGCTGATTTTCTGTGGCAGTTTGAACATTTGAGACAGAAGGTTTATGATCAGTATATTATATTCGGTCCTCAAACTGACAATGGACACAGACTTTCCTTCAGAGCACGCGATAACAAAGAGTAAGCAGGCCTATTGATTAAATGTCGGGGTCCTTGTAGTGCAATCAATACCATGTTGAGGTATCCAGGACTGGGATCTGAATGTCTGTCTCGATTAATCCTTAGAAAAGAATGATTGAAGCAAAGCACATGTATATATAATCAAACATAGACCAAAATACCTACATTATTTATCACAATTACGTGATCTTTATTGGGTCCACGTTCCACCGGTATGTTTTGTCGTGACGAGGACGCGGAGAACAAAGAAATCAATAACGAGATATGGATAAATATGCAGTGTTAGTATCGATCTCATTAGGACAAACACAGCACGGTCATTATTCCCGTACCAGAGACCCGGGCAGATCAAAGAGGGTGAGGTCTGATTACGAGTTCCAAGGAAATCGCCATGTATACAGACACATCTCTCCGTAGCGGCCACCTGCATATTGGGGTCACCATATAGGCCTAGGTGTGGGTTGCTTAGAAATGAGACCACCCGTCTTAAACAACCGTGTCATAGTGTGGTCTCAGAAAGAGATTTATTATGCTAAATGACCTGTATTAAGCGTGCACATGCTTGCAATGCCACTGCTTGATGGGACAAAAGGCGGCCTTTATAGAGAAGCATCCACAAAGCATAGCTTAGTCTCCTGTCACGTGACCGTCCAGATCGGCAATCTGTCATTTGGATACAAATGCTTGTGATCGTGTTTGATTACATATTCCGGATATGTCGCTAATGCCACGTAGCCAAAAAAAAAACCTGTCGTGCGCCTGCCCTGAGTGCATTTGCGCTGGAAATTCCTGGCTACCTAAATCGGACTAGTTTAATCAAACACGGCCTATGTCTAATTAAGATAGAAAGACAACCTGCTGTAACCCTGTCCACTTTGGCTCAACAACATATTACCAGCCAAAAAAGGTATAAAACTTAGTATATTTTGATCTCAATTTGACATCCCTGCTGCTGTCGTCGTGAGCTGCTCTGACATTTCCAGTTACACTTATAATAGCCTCAGATTTTAACTTAAATAATCCTTACTCTGCACAGTATGTGTAATATGGACTATTGCTTTGATAGCGTTCAAATGGATCTATAATGATCATGTCCCCACCTAGCAGCGGACATTTCAAAACTCAGCTGTCACTCGGTGTGTCCCGATGAACGTGTCGTACATGTGCTCGTGAGAGGTGGTCTTCTAGCATATGTGTAACTACAAGTCTCCGCGGAGGGAACCCACTCGCGAGACAGCGCTGATATATATATATATATATATATATATATATATATATATATATATATATATATATATATATATATATATATATATATATATATATATATATATATATATATATATATTTATATATATATATATATATATTTTTTTATTTTTTTTTTAATTTTATTTAACTTAATATAAATATGCTTGAAGGGATGCTAATCTCATCTCAGATGTTGTGTTGTACCGATAGATTATGGTTTATAGATTCCATATCATTCATATCCTGTGACATTCCCGTATTTGTATCACAATTATCTGCTTTGTTGTACTGTGACGTCACCATTGTGTCTCCTCAAGCGATAGTGTGTGATGTCATGTATGTGTCAATGCATTACATTCTTTATTATGTAATACTTATCCCATTAACTATTTTGAAACTAATTTATAGGTAGCTGTATGACTGCTTTAATACGAAATTGCCAAACTATAGCTGGCACCTCTATGACGTGTTAGTTTTTTTCTGGTTGGTTGAAAAGTAAATCATGACAGCCATCATAGAGTTTAGAAATGTAGCAACATATAGCTGCTAAAGCCTGAATATCTTTCTTTAGCGGCATGATAAAAACCTTAAAATTACCTGCATTGTTTATGAGTGGCATATTAGATCACCTGCATAGCAATCGAGAGATGAGGTGAGTTGTCCTTTAAATGATATCTGACGTTATTAACTGTTTTTCTACTGAAATCTTTGCAAACAACATTTTCCAGGTGACATAACTCTTCACATGCTGAATATCTTGAAAGCCACCAACGACTTTCAGTCAAATTGTTTTCAAAATATTCAGCATGCGACGAGTTATTATCCCTTCAAATTATTCCTCAGTGACGTGAAGCAGTCAAACAAGTAAAATAGACTTACGCCACGATAAAATCTGTAATAAAAGAATAACAATATTTGAATATGATAATTATTAAAGTGTCCCACCATCGCCGAAATTAAATACAAATAAGATAATATCAATAGATTAGTGTTGGGAAAAGACACACCCTTCAAACATTTATCAATGATCTTGTTAAAGGTTCATGAGAGAATCTGCTGAAGACTTGATCGTGTTAAAGCTACCTGTTCTAACCTGCTATAGACTTGATCTTGTTAAAGCTACCTGCCAGAATCTGCTGTAGACTTGATCTTGTTAAAGCTACCTGCCAGAATCTGCTGTAGACTTGATCTTGTTAAAGCTACCTGCCAGAATCTGCTGTAGACTTGATCGTGTTAAAGTTACCTGCCAGAATCTGCTGTAGACTGGATCTTGTTAAAGCTACCTGCCAGAATCTGCTGTAGACTTGATCGTGTTAAAGCTACCTGCCAGAATCTGCTGTAGACTGGATCTTGTTAAAGCTACCTGCCAGAATCTGCTGTAGACTTGATCGTGTTAAAGCTACCTGCCAGAATCTGCTGTAGGCTTGATCGTGTTAAAGTTACCTGCCAGAATCTGCTGTAGACTGGATCTTGTTAAAGCTACCTGCCAGAATCTGCTGTAGACTTGATCGTGTTAAAGCTACCTGCCAGAATCTGCTGTAGACTTGATCGTGTTAAAGCTACCTGCCAGAATCTGCTGTAGACTTGATCGTGTTAAAGCTACCTGCCAGAATCTGTTGTAGACTTGATCGTGTTAAAGCTACCTGCCAGAATCTGTTGTAGACTTGATCGTGTTAAAGTTACCTGCCAGAATCTGCTGTAGACTTGATCGTGTTAAAGCTACCTGCCAGAATCTGCTGTAGACTTGATCGTGTTAAAGCTACCTGCCAGAATCTGTTGTAGACTTGATCGTGTTAAAGTTACCTGCCAGAATCTGCTGTAGACTGTATCTTGTTAAAGCTACCTGCCAGAATCTGCTGTAGACTTGATCGTGTTAAAGCTACCTGTTCTAACCTGCTAGAGACTGGATCTTGTTAAAGCTACCTGCCAGAATCTGCTGTGGACTTGATCGTGTTAAAGCTACCTGCCAGAATCTGCTGTAGACTGGATCTTGTTAAAGCTACCTGCCAGAATCTGATGTAGACTTGATCGTGTTAAAGCTACCTCTTCTAACCTGCTAGAGACTGGATCTTGTTAAAGCTACCTGCCAGAATCTGCTGTAGACTTGATCTTGTTAAAGCTACCTGCCAGAATCTGCTGTAGACTTGATCTTGTTAAAGCTACCTGTTCTAACCTGCTATAGACTGGGTCATCTTAAAGCTACCTGCCAGAATCTGCTGTAGCCTGGATCTTGTTAAAGCTACCTGTTCTAACCTGCTATAGACTGGGTCATCTTAAAGCTACCTGCCAGAATCTGCTGTAGCCTGGATCTTGTTAAAGCTACCTGTTCTAACCTGCTATAGACTGGATCTTCTTAAAGCTAACTGTCAGGATCTGCTCTAGAGTTGATCTTGTTAAAGCTACATGTCAGAATCTGATGTAGAACTGAACTTGTTAAAGCTACATGTCAGAATCTGATGTAGAACTGAACTTGTTAAAGCTACCTGTTCTAACCGACTATAGACTCGATCTTGTTAAAGCTATATGTCAGAATCTGCTATAGAATGGATCTTATTAAAGGTACCTGCCAGAATCTGCTGTAGACTTGATCTTGTTAAAGCTACCTGCCAGAATCTGCTATAGACTGGATCTTGTTAAAGCTACCTGCCAGAATCTGCTATAGACTGGATCTTGCTAAAATTACCTTGCCGTATTCTGTGACTCATCCTGCCTACCTGGAAGTACTGTAAGCAGATTTCTGCCACTTGTGACTTCATTGTACTCTACTACGCCATTATCAGACTCCTTGAGGCAATGGACCGTTCCAGTCTATCCATCCATCATATGACGTCATAATCAACTATGTGACGCATAGGATGCCGTCATGATCATTGACGCCATGAATGACGCAGTTAAATAGGTCACGAATGCTTAATTGAAGACGGACTACGCGTTGTTGTACGAATTGTATTTCTTACATATTTACTAAACATTCTGTTGAATATTTTGATTCTAATTTGACTGGGTGCTGTTGCTGCCATCAGCGTAAACACCGAATACCATCGAATAACTGGTGTGTAATTTTTATTATTTATAGTATTGAATGTTGTCGTAGCTGCATGAAGTATGAACAGCCATGTAGCATACAGACCGCGTTTTCAGTAGCAGTAAAACAATGGAATAGGCCGTCAGTTGTCCGAATTGTATGTTGCACTATTTAATCAGCATTCTGTTGACTATTTTGAAACCAATTCGACTGGTGGTGCTGTCGCTGCGATAGCTCTCGTTAGAAATTTGAGACAAAATAGGTTCAGGAGGTTTTTGAGATACAGCTATGGGTACCATCAAGCGTGCATGCCCACATGCACGTCTGCGCTTACGTTCGCACATGCGTACAAACTCCCGTACATGGCACAATATGCGCAGGGTAGTCAAGAGTGGTCACGTGGTACTGTACGTCTGCGATGATATACGGGCAAGTCTTAGTGGTTGAGAGCTGTCACGTAATTCAATCAATATAGATCTACATACCGCCTGACCACGAAGAGGTGCACGCAAATCTGAGTTGTCGAGAGCTGTCACGTGACTTGATCAATATAGATCTACATACCGCCTGACCACGATGGGGTGCACACGAATCTTAATGATCGAGAGCTGTCACGTGACATGATCAATTAAGATCTACATACCGCATGACCACGATGGGGTGTACGCAACTCTGAGTGGTCGAGAGCTGTCACGCGACTTGATGAAGATAGATCTACATACCGTCCGGTCACGACGGGGCTGCCCACAAGTTTGAGTGGTCAAGAGCTGTCACGTGACTCGATCAGTATAGATCTACTTAGCGCCTGCCTGCGACGGGATACACGCAAATCTGAGTGGTTAGGAGCTGTCACCTCGTACGTCTGTGACGGTATCGGCGCATATCTGAGTGGTCGAGAGATATCACGTACTACGTCCGCGAACATATATACGCAAATCTGATTGGTCTAGAACTAGGCTCGGGGTATCCTTAGGAGATGCACTATAGTTTTACTAGGGCCCTTAGTGTCACAGATCAGTCAGTAATAGTACAAGCATGATGACGTTTCCAGATGCTTACAGCCGAGCAGAGTGTTCCCGGAAACATATTTCAGGAAACTGACAACAACCAACCAGATTTCAGGAAAGTAAATCTACCGAATGAATGCAGCCATTATTATTATTATTATTATTATTATTATTATTATTATTATTATTATTATTATTATTATTATTACATGTACTTACTATTATTATTATTATTATTATTATTATTATTATTATTATTATTATTATCCTCCCCTCTCTCCTCGTTGCACCTGCCTGTATATCATCTGCTACGATATACACACAACTCTGAGTGGTCGAGAAGCTCTCATGTGACCTCATTCGGACACGCCCCCTCTTACATTTCATCATCATAGATCTACCTTCAGAAACCAGTCAGCGGTGAGCGTGCAAATCTGATTGGCTGAGAACTTTGCGCCGTCCTGTCATTTGCATATTAGGACATGCCTCCTTTTTCCCCAGTCATAAAAATTTTCGAATCTGATTAGTCGAGAGCTAAACAATAGACCTCTGCTCTCGACCAATCAGATTCGAGTGTTTTTGGCGGGAAAAACAATACCGTATAGGTAGTAGCTTTGTGGGTGTGGCCTAATATGCAAATAAGATGATGTCGCAAAACTCTTAGCCGATCAGATTTGCGCGCATCACGTCGCATATATATAGTCCTCGCTTGTACAACTTTGAGCACTATCTAAGAGATATCCTGTTTAATATTTTGGACTTATTTTTTGATTGGAAGCCATTGCTACATTAAGCAAATTAATTCTAAAATATTTAAAAGTATGTTTCACTTTGTTTTCGAAACGTAATCATTTAATTCTGAGATGTACTGCACGTCGAGAGACTGGAGATGGGTTTGCTGGTTAGCGAGGAATGATGTTTTTGTATTGACTTTATTCAATTTGATCGATTTTTATTACTGTTAGTTACTGTCCTGTTGACATTTTAATTAGGACAAGTTAAAATATATATTAGTAAGTACACAACTGCCTAGATTATAGATTTTAGTGTATATTACGCGATGATAAATTTCAATCCCCTGACTGGTAGCCATGCTTTTCACCAAAATGTTGTGACAACCAATCTTCTTCCTTACTTTTGAATATTTGAAAATTACTTGTATGTAGTACCTTTAGATATATGGGAATAATTAGCAACATATGATGGCAACGGGGTATTCATGCAGGCAACAACATATTTCACTACATTATTTTGTCACGAGTAGTGTGGGGCCGTTAATAGGTACTGAAGAAAACCAACGGGTGAGATTTCTTCTAGCGAGTTTTAATGACGTTTTCATGTGCAATGTTATTGCACGTGTTGCGTAATTATGAAGCGGGAATAGTGAGTGTTGGCGATGCGTGAATAGTGTGAAGGTCGTAGATGTCGTGAATATCGTATAAAGATTGTAGCTAGCATGTAAATATCGTTCTGAAACAGAAAATAACGATCAATAGAAATGCATACAATCTAAACAGTACAGCGTTACAATATGTCTATCATCACATCTGAGCTATTATTACTATGATGGCTGCAATGGAGATCCACTCTAGATTCTAAACACAATCCACACACTCCCTCTCATGATGATGTCACAGTAAAATCATTATTAACCTATTGCGGACAAGTTGGTGTTTATGCTGAAGATGACATTGATGCATGTAGTTGCAATCATAAATAGCAACTTCCTATAGTAACATTAGCTTCAGATGAACAGCACTTGTTTGTGCCAATATGCACTACTAATAACTATTTATTTCTAGTGTGATGGGCAGAAAAACAATCACTGATCTTACTTATACCATGTGATGCAAAAACGACGTAACCAAAGTCTAGCATAGGCCTACTGTTAGACTAACATTTAAAGGATTACAGCCCACTACACCATCCTACAAGTATAGAGATCGGCTCTACAAATTACTTGTTACTTGTTTCAATGGCTCATCAAAACAATAGAATTTTACCCTCTATGTTCTACCAACTGGTTATAAGATGCATTGGCTTCATCCCCAGTATATACCTTGTGTGTACATTACCTGAATGGTTATGTTCCTCATGAGTTTCTTAAAAAGATTATCTATTCAGTGTCTTACAGCTACTTGCAAGTTATTACTTGAACCATTAATATATTATGTGTACTCTATTGTGTTATAACGGACATCCAGCGCTCAATATCATACCATGTGCGCATGTGGATGCGTGTAAGTGTGGTGGGTGCTGGGATGGGGGAATGTATGTGTGTATGTCTGTGTTAGTTTCAGAGTGGGTGGGGGCAAGTATGTATGTATTTTTATTTTATTGACGCACTGGCAACGTGCGGCTTCAATTTTCATGTGCTAACTTAGCCGACAGTCATGCACCCATTAGTTTAATTTATTGATCACCATCTCCCGGTCGGGGGATCGAACCGCCATTCTGCAACTCCGCATAGCATCAGCAACCAGGCATCTTTCCACTGGACCACCGCACCAAGACTAAACGTCAAGGATTGGCGACCAGCTTTCACATGTCTGATATACTGACACACTGACGATTCATATGGGACTATCTGTGGATGCACCTGCAACAATTCAATCCTAGGCTTTTACGCCTATTGTACTCTGACTCCAGCACGGCTCTGGCAGTATATGTATTTTTATTTTATTGACGCACTGGCAACGTGCGGCATCAAATTCCATGTGCCAACTTAGCCGACAGTCATGCACCCATTAGTTTAATTTGTTGATCACCATCTCCTGGTCGGGGGATCGAACCGCCATTCTGCAACTCCGCATAGCATCAGCAACCAGGCATCTTTCCACTGGACCACCGCGCCAAGACTAAAAAGTCTAGGTTTGGCCGACCAGTTTTCACATGTCTGATATACTGACACACTGATGATTCATATGGGACTATCTGTGGATGCATCTGCCACGATTCAATCCTAGGCTCTTTACGCCTATTGTACTCTGACTCCAGCACGGCTCTGGCAGTATATGTATTTTTATTTTATTGACGCACTAGCAACGTGCGGCTTCAATTTCCATGTGCTAACTTAGCCGACAGTCATGCACCCATTAGTTTAATTTGTTGATCACCATCTCCGGTCGGGGGGGATCGAACCGCCATTCTGCAACTCCGCATAGTATCAGCAACCAGACATCTTTCCACTGGACCACCGCGCCAAGACAAAAGTCTAGGTTTGACCAACCAGTTTTCACATGTCTGATATACTGACACACTGACGATTCATATGGGACTATCTGTGGATGCATCTGCCACGATTCAATCCTAGGCCTTTTGTGCCTACTGTACTCTGACTCCAGCACGGCTCTGGCAGTATATGTATTTTTATTTTATTGACGCACTGGCAACGTGCAGCTTCAATTTCCATGTGCTAACTTAGCCGACAGTCATGCACCAATTAGTTTAATTTGTTGATCACCATCTCCCGGTCGGGGATCAAACCGCCATACTGCAACTCCGCATGGCATCAGCAACGAGACATCTTTCCCCTGGACCACCGCGCCAAGGAGAGAATCTTGGTTTAGCAGACCAGCTTTCACATGTCTAATATAAAGACACTCTGACGATTAATACAGGACTATCTGTGGATGCACCTGCCACTATTCAATCCTTGGCTTTTAAGCCTATTTTGTACTCTGACTCCAGCACGGCTCATGCAATATATGTATTTTATTTTATTGACGCACTGGCAATGAATGGCTTTAGTTGCCACATGCTAACCAGCCGACAGTCATGCACCCATTAGTTTAATTTTTGTATCACTATCTCCCCAGTCAGGGATCGAACCACCATACTGCAACTCCAGATGGCATCAGCAACCAGACATCTTTCCCCTGGACCACCGCGCCAAGATAGAATCTTGGTTTAGCAGACCAGGTTTCACATGTCTGATATATTGACACTCTGACGATTCATATGGAACTATCTGTGGATGCACCTGCCACTATTCAATCCTTGGCTTTTAAGCCTATTGTAACCCGACACCATCACGGCTCTGGCAGTACATATATTTTATTTTAATGATGCACTGGCAACACATGGCTTCAATTTCCACATGCTAACCAGCCAACAGTCATGCATGCACTAGTTTAATGTGTTGATCACCATCTCCCCAGTCAGGGATTGAACCGCCATACTGCAACTCCGCATGGCATCAGCAACCAGACATCTTGCCCTGGACCACCGCGCCAAGATAGAATCTTGGTTTAGCAGACCAGCGTTCACATGTCTGATTTACTGACACTCTGACGATTCATATGGGACTATCTGTGGATGCACCTGTCACTATTCAATCCTTGGATTTTAAGCCTCTTGTACTCTGACTTCATCATGGCTCTGGCAGTATAAGTATTTTCTTTTATTGACAACTGGCAACTCCTGGCTTCAATTTCCACATGATAACCAGCCAACAGTCATGCACCCACTAGTTTAATTTGTTGATCACCATCTCCCCGGTCAGGGATCAACCCGCCATACTGCAACTCTGCATGGCATCAGCAACCAGACATCTTTCCCCTGGACCACCGCGCCAAGATAGAATCTTGGTTTAGCAGACCAGCTTTCAGATTGCTGATACATTTATTTATTTTATTGACGCACTGACAACGTGCGGCTTCAATTTTCACATGCTAACCAGCCGACACTCATGCACCCATTAGTTTAATTTGTTGATCACGATCTCCTTGGTCGGGGATCAAACCGCCATAGGGCAACTTCGCATGGCATCAGCAACCTGACATCTTTCCCCTGGAACACCGCGCCAAGATAAGAATCTTGGGTTAGCAGACCAACTTTCACATGTCCGATATACTGACACTCTGACGATTCATATATGGCTATCTGTGGATGCATCTGCCACTATTCAATCCTAGTCTTTTAAGCCTATTGTACTCTGACTCCATCACGGTTCTGACAGTATATGTATTTATTTCATTGACACATTAGCAACGTGCGGATTCAATGCCCACATGTTAACCAGCCGACAGTCATGCACCCATTGGTTTAATTTGTTGATCACCATCTCCCCGGTCAGGGATCGACCCTCCATACTGCAACTCCGCATGGCATCAGTAACCAGACATCTTTCCCCTGGAACACCGCGCCAAGATAAGAATCTTGGGTTAGCAGACCAGCTTTCACATGCCCTATATACTGACACTCTGACGATTCATATGGGACTATCTGTGGATGCCTCTGCCACTATTCAATCCTAGTCTTTTAAGCCTATTGTACTCTGACTCCATCACGGTTCTGACAGTATATGTATTCATTTTATTGACGCACTGGTAACGCGCGGCTTCAATTTCAACATGCTAACCAGCCGACAGTCATGCACCCGCATGGCTTCAGCAACCAGACATCTTTCCCCTGGACCACCGCGCCAAGCGTGCGTGCGTGTGTGCGTGCGTGAGTGCGTGCGTGCGTGCGTCGTGCGTGTGTGTCAGGGTGTGTGCGTGTGCGTGTGCGTGTGCGTGTGCGTGTGCGTGTGCGTGTGCGTGTGCGTGTGCGTGTGCGTGTGCGTGTGCGTGTGCGTGTGTGGCATGTAGGTGTTTCCACAACAACGAGAGATGCCAATTACAGCAGAACAATTTTCCATTATCTCAAGTTCCAAAGGAGTTCAGTATTCCTGGTCAAACCCCCCCCCCCCCTAACCTATTCATCAGTTCTCCAGCAGCTGCATAGCCGTGTCATAATCCCTTAATGGCTAAATTTGCTCAGGAAATTCTAAGTATTTGCTTATTTGCACTATTTTTTTAATTTTACCAAGTGCGGGAATGCCGAACTCGGTTATTGAGCCAGTCATTTCAGTGGTAAGATTTCAAAAATAAAAATCTTGGCCGGCAAATGGACATTCCTGAAGAATGCCACAGCGGCCATTTTTTGCAGGCGCCGCCACGTAGCGTTTGATCAATATGCCCTGCTAAATGCTGGTAAATACATAATGTATTCTGTGAAAGGTTCCTGAGATAAAAGCGTTACTATCATAGCGAGCATTATTGTAGATGTTCTGTTCGGTTGGCCACAATGTGGAAATAACCACTTAAATCAATCACATTGTGTGTATTTTCATGCTAACTCCCACGTGGCTTAGAGGGAATGCTGTGTTATTGTATGCACAATATGATATTGATCAGTTTTGCGAGAGAGAGAGAGAGAGAGAGAGAGAGAGAGAGAGAGAGAGAGAGAGAGAGAAAGAGAGAGAGAGAGAGAGAGGGGGGGGAGGGGGAGAGAGAGAAAGAGAGAGAGAGCGAGAGAGAGAGAGAGAGAGAGAGAGAGAGCGAGAGAGAGAGAGCGAGAGAGAGAGAGAGAGCGAGAGAGAAAGAGAGAGAGAGAGAGAGAGAGAGAGAGAGAGAGAGAGAGAGAGAGAGAGAGAGAGATGGGAGAGGAGAGAGGAGAGATGGGGAGGGCCAGAATGGAGAGGGCAGAGGTAGCGAAAGAAATGACAGAGAGAAACTGAGTGAGGGTGATGGAGGGTGGGGCAAGAACAATGTAGTGAGAATCAATGAGTGAGGGGAGGGTGGGAGAAAGTGAGTGGCCAGGCAGGGAGGGAGTAGGGCTGTGAGGGTGGGGGCGGACAGATGGATAGAGTGTGTGATGGAGGAACTGAATACTGTATGTTGACGCATCGCCAAGACTGTAATATAAAGAAGTATCGATCTGTATGATGTAGGAGGAGAACTGTTACTTTACAGACCCTAATATGTATTTGGCATGTTTCCAGCCCGTGCGTAGATCGTTTTACCGCCTATGGAATCCTCCTCTCTGCAGGAAATCTCCCTTTATGGCGAAGAATCACACCGGCTCAGATTGCCACCTTGGGTCGATACCATCGTCCATTCCACGCGAGAGATGCTTCCAAAGATATCCCCCGAGGATCAGTCAGTCATCGTGTCTCGCGTACACACGCTTGACGAGAGACGACGAGATGAACTCTTCTCATCCAATTATGAAACAACAGATCAGCGATATCAGCAGATAGGAGGCAGACTTTGCCACTTGTATTACAGATCTAGAACTGCTCTCAGAATTTATCATAGCTTTTTCATATTTCATTCGATACACGGTATGCACCTAAAACCGCGCTGGCGGCCATGTGATGCTCCTACCACGTGGCGTATACAAAGACTATGCTGAAAACAGTTTTATAGAAAGTCGTTGCTACGTCATGCAAAACTATTTTCTGAATACGCAGCATGCTGAAGCGTTTGCTCGTTTGAAATCTTATTTCTATGACCTTTCTTTCTGTAGTTGTTTGACCACGTTTTCCTCATCTCTATTGTAAATCCCTCCCATGTGGTGTGTCTATTATTCCAGTCAGCAGCTAGCGTCTGCCTCGTGGCTAAAGAAGAATTAATTACTCTCTGCCAATCCATGTTATTTTCCAACTATTGTGGCTGGTGGATGGCATGGCCAGTCTGTCTGGTTCGCGCTTACACGGCAGCAGCCTGGTCAGGAACCCGCTCTTGCCTGCCGGGTTATGAATACTGATAATTACACGAAGCATCATTAACACCCAGACCAGACGCCCTGGTGCGTGCACGGAACTAAATGTCATCTGTCACAAGTCACACAATTTCTCTCTCAATTATCTTGGATATTCCCACGCGTATGCGCGAGATACAACTTAACACGTGACGCCTCGGAGATCCATATCAAGTTCTATATTATCTTTTATATTAGAATAGTATGTAATATCTGAGTAAACACCTGTAACAACAGACCATTTTACCATCTAAAATTAAGGTTCGGTACAGTCCAATGTGTGCAATGGACCTTTCCATGATAGCTATGCCCCGCCCATCACTAGCTAAGCTCCACCCACACCTCGCCGTGTTGTGATTGATCGATCCCCAAATGCCCTAGCCATCAATTTCCTGAAAACTATACAGGGAAGCTGTTGAATATTTTGTAACTAATTTGACTGGGTGCTGTTGCTGCCTATGGAACAATTTGTACAACAACGCATAGACCGTCTTCAAACATGCGTTCGTGATGTACTTATCGACGTCATTCATGACGTCATTCATTATGATGTCATTGTACACATCACGCAGTTCATTATGACGTCATGTGATGGGTGGGTACTCTGGAAAGGTGAATTGTATACTGTTTCATAGAGGCTAAAATATAGCAGTTGATATTACTCCCTCTGTTGACCAGCCAACATCGTCGTGTCGTG
>CM067360.1:2522013-2554513 GCA_034401795.1 Chaetoderma sp. LZ-2023a
GACGTATATCTACCAATCAAACTGACACCGGAAGCACCGCAACCTCTGATACATCCGTGTTAAACATCAGATAGTTTATATAATGGCCGCCCATATAAGGCGAAATGGAAGCATTCTATTTGATTCCCTCAGAAGCCTTTCTGCATATAGTTTTAAGATATAAAGACATACGTTGACCTGTGACATTAGACGTCATATGACCATACTAATTACTAGTGGCCAGGCGTTTCTGATCCCTAAGACAGGGCATGCTGTAAGTTTGCAAGCACTTACACAACAGCGTCCTAGGAATTGGTGCCTGGTTATGCTTCAAGCCTAGTTATGCAACTACCCGCTGTCAACGTAATTTAGGCGTTATATAAGCCAATGTTTCTTTTTGAGTGGTGTTGCCAGATATCCACTTGTTTTGGCAAGTAACCGTGGAACCTTGAATTGTAATAC
The DNA here is from genome assembly GCA_034401795.1 of Chaetoderma sp. LZ-2023a. NCBI lineage: Eukaryota > Metazoa > Mollusca > Caudofoveata > Chaetodermatida > Chaetodermatidae > Chaetoderma > Chaetoderma sp. LZ-2023a. The sequence continues at coordinate 2,522,455 of CM067360.1, forward strand.
ATATGCCTATTGTGAACGCGGGGCCCCCTAGCTAACACGTTATAAAGGTTGTTGAGCAGTAGTTGTCATGAACATGCACGCTAGCGTGAGCTCCTAGATAGTTTAGATTACATATTTTGTTAAACCAATTGTACAAACTTTCATACCATGTGTAAATAATCAGCAATAATCCAATAAAAACAGATCAAAAAACCTCTTCAAAGCTATAGCGGCTCTTCCTTGTTGTATCCAGTATCTGTTTGCCATTGGCCGCCACTGCACGCGGTATTGCTGAGCGTATGTGGCATGTTAACGACCCGGTGCTGCCACGTATAGCAGCTAGGTAGTATCAGAGAGAGCTAACAGATGTTAAGCTAATGACTGTGTTGTATTCTTCGTGGCACGACTGGAAAGATAATGTAATGTTGTCTTTACCTCTTCTACCACACCAGATATCCCTAAATACACCGTACACACTCAACCCAACACACATGATACGCCTTCAGCATTCAGAAGTGCAACAGCATTATATTACTGTACAACAGTTGATGGTTTACTTTGAAAACACTGTGGTGCGGAATGAGGTCATTGGCTTGGTCAGCAGGAATATTAGTTAGTATTTGAGTAAAATATTCGATGCTATACCGAATAGACGCTGTGTATCGTATTTGAATGGCCATTCTACATTCATAGTCATAGAAACAAGGGGTGGGGTGGCAAGGGAGGAGGCGGCATGATTACCCATACTTCAGCCCCCCCCCCCCCCCCCACACCAGGTCCAAGTACGTTCCTACACCCCTGGCATTCTCATTATGGTTACTAGCCGAACACATAATGCCGAGTAAATTGATGTGGATCAATCTTTTGCAGTAGTTAATCCGGTTGTGGAGGCGATTTGCCTATTGCTTTGTACAATATGTATATATTTAATTAAGTAGTGTTTATTTATTTATATAGGGCCTATAGTTGTATTATATATCTTGTTTATTTATACGATTGTACTTGTATTGCCGTATCCTCATGTTGGATTTTTGCAATAAACTATCTGACATAAAACTGTCTTTACTGGTATACAAGTAGCTAGATGCAGTAGAGGGGTTGCGATTTCTGTCTATGCAGCAATTGCTTGAACCATGTATTCTCGGGTAAACTGTTGAAACTTGAAACTAATTTGACTGTAAGCTGTCGCTGCTAGCTCACAGTCTAATTAGTTTTAAAATACTCAGCAGTTACCTAATTCCGTCTTAGCTCTTATACTGATACATAAGACGCGAGTCTCCTTTAGATGATTTCGGGCTTAATTGATCACCTGCACACATCAATTACTGTTCATCTGATAATACATGTATTACTAATATGATAATCACAGATAAGATTCTCATGACTCTTGTAGGCCTATAACCAATCATTGACGCTTCACAGCTATATACCAGGTAGGTAGATTCTTTACGTGCAGCACAAATGCTAATTTGGTTAATAGTTTTTGATTCCTGAGGCAGCTAGCAATCAACCCTTTGGGAAATACCCGGGTTCATATATTTTATTGTTAAACACGCAAAACAATGTTTTTGTTTAACAACATATGTTGACGTCATGAACACGTAGTAATGATGTAATAAAGCAAAATACACACTTCCGGGTTGGAATCCCGCGCAGTGACGTCATGCTTAACTTAGAATATTCAGTGTCAGGCAGTGATATTTTTACCTAAACCTTTCCTAGTAACAGTGGAGCTTTTTTATGGCAGTTTTCGGGGAATGTTTATTAGGCTACGTTCAGATGCGCAATGTACAAACCTGCTTCACAAATGTACATAGAATGAAGTCTGGAATCCGTGAAGTCGCGTGCTTCAAGCAACTTCACGCAGATTTCTCGTTCATAAACGCACTTCACCTAGGATGCATCGGTATATATCTTACACCGAAAAAGCAAAAGGGATGCTACTTCAAAGTTGGCTAGGCTGTGTCGACTCGGCTCGGCTCGGCTCGGCTCAGGTGGAGGCGGGTGTGGTTTGAGGGGTATTCACGTTTTTCTGGTCAATGGCGCAAAATTATGTACAAAATATTTTTGTATGACTTTTATTATTTCCCTCTGCTCTATGCCAGTTCTACGAAGACGCATTAAGTGTGTCCGTGCGTGCGTGTGCGGTGAACTAAGAACCTCTGCTCTATGCCAGTTCTACGAAGACGCATTAAGTGTGTCCGTGCGTGCGTGTGCGGTGAACTAAGAACCTCTGCTCTATGCCAGTTCTACGAAGACGCATTAAGTGTGTCCGTGCGTGCGTGTGCGGTGAACTAAGAACTTCTGCTCTATGCCAGTTCTACGAAGACGCATTAAGTGTGTCCGTGCGTGCGTGTGCGGTGAACTAAGAACCTCTGCTCTATGCCAGTTCTACGAAGACGCATTAAGTGTGTCCGTGCGTGCGTGTGCGGTGAACTAAGAACCTCTGCTCTATGCCAGTTCTACGAAGACGCATTAAGTGTGTCCGTGCGTGCGTGTGCGGTGAACTAAGAACTTCTGCTCTATGCCAGTTCTACGAAGACGCATTAAGTGTGTCCGTGCGTGCGTGTGCGGTGAACTAAGAACTTCTGCTCTATGCCAGTTCTACGAAGACGCATTAAGTTTGTCCGTGCGTGCGTGTGCGGTGAACTAAGAACTTCTGCTCTATGCCAGTTCTACGAAGACGCATTAAGTGTGTCCGTGCGTGCGTGTGCGGTGAACTAAGAACTTCTGCTCTATGCCAGTTCTACGAAGACGCATTAAGTTTGTCCGTGCGTGCGTGTGCGGTGAACTAAGAACTTCTGCTCTATGCCAGTTCTACGAAGACGCATTAAGTGTGTCCGTGCGTGCGTGTGCGGTGAACTAAGAACTTCTGCTCTATGCCAGTTCTAGGAAGACGCATTAAGTGTGTCCGTGCGTGCGTGTGCGGTGAACTAAGAACTTCTGCTCTATGCCAGTTCTACGAAGACGCATTAAGTGTGTCCGTGCGTGCGTGTGCGGTGAACTAAGAACTTCTGCTCTATGCCAGTTCTAGGAAGACGCATTAAGTGTGTCCGTGCGTGCGTGTGCGGTGAACTAAGAACTTCTGCTCTATGCCAGTTCTACGAAGACGCATTAAGTGTGTCCGTGCGTGCGTGTGCGGTGAACTAAGAACTTCTGCTCTATGCCAGTTCTAGGAAGACGCATTAAGTGTGTCCGTGCGTGCGTGTGCGGTGAACTAAGAACCTCTGCTCTATGCCAGTTCTAGGAAGACGCATTAAGTGTGTCCGTGCGTGCGTGTGCGGTGAACTAAGAACCTCTGCTCTATGCCAGTTCTAGGAAGACGCATTAAGTGTGTCCGTGCGTGCGTGTGCGGTGAACTAAGAACTTCGATACACGGTTATTGGCTGGATGAACAGGCGTGATTATATCTCATTTTACAAATATTGTTTCTGTGAGTTTTCGTGCCAACGTTAATTAATAAGTAATTGGTCATTATGAGGCTGGCTTGGTGCCGGCTGCTGGGCTACACACACAGCGTCGACAATAAAGTTCATAGAATAGGGCGTTAATAATTCGCTTTATTGCGGCATTCGCGCTGGTAATTACAGCGAGAGGCAGACGGTCGCCCTTGCAATGTTTGATGGCAAACTGAAATGCTACTTGGCTAATCGGGCAATGTGAGACGTGTATTTAGGGTGGTGATGGGTGGGGGTGTAGGTGTGTGGTTCGAGGAATTGGCGTAATCCAATATGCACTAAATTAACAACAGTATTTCTGCGTTGTTACTCTGTTTAGTACTCCTCTCCTGATGCTGAAATGGTGTTTTTATTCGAAATGCCGATGATATAAGCTGTTGATTTGAGTGAAAGCAGCATCTTGAATCAAAACAGAATCCAATGTTTCGATCACTGTTCCTCAGTACCAGCCATAAACGACACATTTAGATTAAGCAGTAAATGGGTTACGGAAATCAAAGAGAGAAACATTCTTTTCTCTGGGTGTTTTAGAAGACTTGAGAAATCGGTTTTCTAAACGGCGCTTTGCATTCTGAATAGATTTAAAGCTTTTATTAAGGAATCGAGTAATTGAATATGGAACCGATTGTGTCCGAGAACAGGCTGACAATGGCTGACAATGGACTCGTTCATCCGTAACAATGTTAAATGGAGGCAAACGTGCTTGAACAGAAAATATATGATCACCATAGGATAATTGTATTCCGGTTGATCAGGAGGTGTCTGTGGTGGGGTGTGAGGTTCAGGGAGTGGGATGTCATGGGTGTCAGGCGGCCTATAGAAAGAGGATGATCCGCATCCTAAACAGTTCTCACGATACATAATAATGCACATTTGATTTCTGTGAGTCATGTGCGCTTCTAGAGAAACACATCAACTCGCTATCCCGGTTATGAGTGGGAGGGGGGGGGGACTGAGGGTGGTGGTGGTTGGTGTGTTGTTTGAAGATGGGGGGGGGGGGGTTGAAGCTATAGTAATGGCAGCCTGACTATGATACACAATGGTATTGACTAATGCGCCATCGCTTCGCCATTATCATTTGTTCGGAAAAAGCTTTTTGGATGCCACGATTCGATTCGTATAAATCACAAGCGTGGAACAGAAATGATGATAACAGTTGTGTTCATCACAATACTGATGTGTTAGCTAGCTCAATGGATGCTTGTAAAGTTGATTGTTGCTGGGAGCAGCTTTTACACAGCTCTGATAAATGCATTTCCGATTATGGATATTTAGGATTGGAATGGAGGTGGGGGACGATTGCCTTGCTGGTGGTAATGCTGATTGCCTTGCTGGTGGTAATGCTGATTGCCTTGCTGGTGGTAATGCTGATGCGGTTCATATTGCATGATTCTCCTAATCTCGATGGTCATAATAATAATCTATTTGAGATACTGGTTATTGCAAGCCTAATGGCCGTAGATCAGTAAAGACTGAAAAACAACAATGCTACCCTCATTAGCTGCCTTCCCTAGTCTGCTGGCCGGCCGGGGTATCCATGACTGGTCTGCAGGCGGGCTGCGGGTATCCATGACTGGTCTGCTGACCGGTATCCATGACTGGTCTGCTGACCAGTATCTATGACTGGTCTGCTGGTCGGCTGCAGGTATCCATGACTGGTCTGCTGACAGGTATCCATGGCTGGTCTGCTGACCAGTATCCATGACTGGTCTGCTGACCGGTATCCATGACTGGTCTGCTGACCGGTATCCATGAATGGTCTGCTGTGCTGTCACTGTTATCAATGACTGATCTGCTGACCAGCTGCTGGGATCCATGGCTGGTCTGCTGGCCGGCCGCTGGTATCCATGACTGGTCTGCTGACCGGTATCCATGACTGGTCTGTTGTATGTATGATTACTGTATTCTGCGGCTGTAGTAGTAGAAACATCATACAGCTGCAATCAGTCCTTCTTCGCTTTTCCCCACTGTGTCTTGTCCTCAGCCAAAATCCTTAGCTTCCTCAGGTCCATTCTTGACTTGAGTGTACCTAATCCTGCTTTCTTGAGGTCACCTCGTAGCACGCTTAGCAGATTTATGCAATGACGTCCTCTCCTGCCTCTGTGTTTGCTGGCTCCGAGTAGGGCGAATTCCAAGGCTCTCTGTGCTGGTGTGTCATTTGGCATCCTTAGCACATGGACAAACATGGACCATCTTTGCCGGGCGACTTTTACAGACAGCGGCGACGTATTACACATCTTGTATAGTGCATCGTTGGAAATTATTCCCTCTGGGAATCGGTGTCCAGTGATGGTGCGTAGGTGTTTGCGGTGGCAGGCGTCAAGTTTGTCTAGAGCTGCCTTTGGAGCTGCCCAGCTGTTACAGTTATACATCATCAAGAATACGCAGGTTACATTGTATAAATGCAGTCTTTTTACCAAGGGCATCTTTAATCCACGAATCCATAGCTTCCAGAAAGACTGGAAAGCTATGTTCCCAATGATGCAGCGTGCAGTAATGTCAGCAGTACTGCAAAGCAGTGAGCCCAGGATTGTACTTTTCCTCCATGGTTCGCCGCCACGGAGTGGATCGTCATTTTCTTTAGTTTCATGCTTTGTAGATAGATATATGTGGGTGAACACTGTTTTGGATTCATTCATAAAGAGATTCTCAATTTTTAGTTTGCTTGCAGCTATTGGGAGAAATTTCGTCGAGAGGTTTCTTTTCCTCATCTATAATGTCCACATCATCGGCATATTCCATCGGCATGCCCAGTATTGACACCGAGGGAAAGGGGAATGGGGGGGGGGGAGGGTGTGTGTGAGTGTGTGTTTCGTCTTGTGGAGTTTTCCCGCACGTACAGTCACTGGTATCCATGACCGGTCTGCTGATCAGCTGTGGGTATCCATGACTGATCTGCTGACCGGCTGCGGGTATCCATGACTGGTCTGTTGACTGGCTGCGGGTATCCATGACTGGTCTGATGACAGGCTGCGGGTATCCATGACTGGTCTGCTGACCGGCCGCTGGTATCCACGAAAAGAAATAGAAATATAGTCGCTTATATGCATGTATGATGCAGCTATCGATTGACCAATGGAACAAGTAATCCTAACAGAAAGTATACATTGTGAAGAAATACTTGTGCAAATCTGTTGTCTCGTCTTTACTTGTTACGCTATAATCGTGGGTTAAAAGAGTTCTGTTATCCGTCTATAAAAACATTCATATAATCTTTATATAATCATATAGGGGTATTGATTCTCGCTGCATGTATGCGAGACACGCTGTCAGGGATAGGACTATAAACATAGGGCTTATATATATAATATAAAGGGCCTAGCCCATTCGGTATGTTCCTCCAGGGACCTCGCGCGAGTGACTGGGGTCGGGTCCCGCCTCTGCCTTATCTGCCCCAAAACTGCGAAACTAGGTGTGGGTGGATGCGCCTCAAGGAGTGTGAATAATTTATTAATCACGATTTCTCAAGAATCATATTTTATCATTATGCTAATGATGAATTTAAGATGAGTAATGTGTTCACGTGTTACAGCCACATGCTGTTGTCAGGACAGCAACAGTTTCTAGTAACGTCTAGTAATTATTCAAAGCGGACAGCAGTTCCCCCTGTCATGGGTGGAGTAGTGCCGGAGTGGCGAGCAATCGGTAGCTTTCCTTCACATAAACTATCCCGCACCTTTCTACGGTTATCTACACAGGGTGTTTGTGGCGCAGGCTTGGAGCTATAGCTTGCCAGCACGGAATCTTTCTAGTGTTTGAACATTTGGTAAAGCACCAAACCAGTTTCCTGTTCAATAAATGTCACTCACTGGTGCCAAAACTGAAAAGCAATACCACATGGTACATGAGGGCTACATACTTATGTTTAGGAACACTGATGTGGGGTGGGTGACTAGGGCAGCATAGAGATTGAACCCTCTTGGCAGCGAATCGTTAGATTAATGTATTTACATTCGGATAACGCACTAACTTATGATCATTCTAAGAGAGCGTTACTGAGAGCTGTTGTTCTAGGCTCAGTTAGCAACAACATTAAGAAACAGTGAGGTAGATATGAATATCAGTCATCATTGGCTTACCTGGGTGGGGGGGGGATTGGTGTGGTGGGGTGGGGGGGGGGTGAGTAGTACAATTCCCTTGATACGACAACACACACTTACTAGTCAGGTAATGCGTGGACATGGCTATCAGATTTAATGCTAGCAAACAGCAGAATATAAATCAAATTTCGTGAAAAGCCCTCACCGCGTGAATAATCCGCCAGTAGTAATCGATAAAATATGCGTGTTACCGCTAACAATACGCGCGGAACTAATAGAGTATGCGGGTGGAGATGGAGCGGGGTGGTGCATAGATTGCGAGGTCGATAAAGAACGATAAACGTGCCAATTTGAACGTTCTGGCTGAGGGCTGTGAAAGGGAGGGTTGTCGTTGCGTATCTCGCCACTGTGATTAGAGTGTGTGTGATTTTGTTTCCTTACTATAATAACAGATTGCGCTGTAGGGATAGAATAAGCCAGAGTCAAACCGAAACTATACAATCCGTGGCGGCCATTTTATTCAGGATAATTACAAGCCAGTGATAGCATTACTACAGCACGCCTGTTTCAGATTTCAGTGCGTTTGTTCCCATATCCTGACGTTTGGGGAACGTGTATGAAATACCCTAGAGTGAGAAAGTAACAAAAGCCATTCAAACGCGATCAGCCCTTGTGCCTCTTTTCCACTAACTACCTTTTACTTGGCAATCAAACGCCTCGGAAATGCTTGGCACGCATTGAGGCCTGTCACCGGCGAACGAAAATATTGTTCTTGCGAGCTTTGTGCAAAGAGGCTAGTAGAGCGCGCTGTAAGGGGCCTCCATTATTCTTACCAGCCCGTAAACTTAGCACCTGCACTACATTATCGAACCAGGCGAGAGAACGCGAGAAGAGAATATCTCCCTCCAGGGTCACTGTACAAGGGCCAATGAAACGCGAGCTAGATAAAACGTCGATAAACGATTGGCTGTCACGCAATGAGCCGTTAACAACGGGGTATGTCATTAGTTTGCTAGCAGCCATTTCTGACAGCTGGCGTTATTAAGCGAGTCTCACTAATGGAAAATACCGAGTTATTCATATATCTCGCAGTATATCTTGATTATACAGCAGAGCAATTAACAGCTGTATACAATAATCATTATTGTCGAGAATTAATTACAAAGACAGAATAGATCAAACGAAAAGATTGCGTGTATAAAGGCAGTGCTTGTATGCTGTGTAGCAACAGTAGAATACACAGGCTCTGGTCTGGATTATGAACGGTCTATATCTACCAGCGAACAACCATTACAGGAGTTAGACAGGATACTCTTTGATTAGTCGATGTACTTTGTTCAAGTTTATTTATACCCAGGTCACCATATTGCCAATGCCATCTTCATGGAAATGGCACCAATGTTTTTGTTCCCACCACAGCTATACACATCATCAAGATTCAAATCTATGCAGCTCGGGGTAAATTTCATACACATATTTATCACAAGTGGGTTGTTCATCAAAGGCATGCATAGCCTATAGGTCGATGGAGCCATTACGCAAAAAAAACAAGAGACCACAATATACAGATTGACACACGATACTCGCACCTTCCGAGATGCGGTGACTAGTGAAGACCAGCTTAAATAAGACAAACAGTTTTCTCCCAACCATAACTCGCCTAATCCCCTAAATAATTATGACAGTGTGGTTAATAAAAACTACATACAACACAATAATGATAAGTTCATCTGAGAAAAACGTATAGCCGAACAGAACAATGTTATATCGCGTGATGGACATTATGCATCTCTGATCCATCAACTCTGGGATGGACGCGCGCAAGTTTGTGTCCACTAAAACCTCTTGTCCCTAACACTGATAGTCACTACGCCTTGTGATCAGTAAGCGTTTAGTCAACGTCCATGATATTGTAACGCGCCAATAATTAATAAGGCCTGTTTGTAAATCACGCATGGCCCATATGTAAATCTTTATACTGGCGCGCCCGTTTATAAACGGCGCAATGCCTATATGTAAATTTGTTATCTGCGCGCCCGTTTGTAAACGGAGCACGGCTCAGATGTCAATATCAAGCTTGCGCCAATAGGAAATGCTCATAGTTGTAAACGATTTCCAGCCCTACCGTCGTAGATAAATGATTAATTTTCAGGCACTGGGGTAGTCTATTTGATATGTCTGACTACACCCTCTATGAAACAAAGTGGTGCTGATTCGCTGAATCTTTGTATGACACGCATGCGTGGTAATCGCTGGGCGAGGTGTCACTCACTTATCGTTATAATGAGTGTGCATAATTAAGTGCTGTTAAGTTTTCAAAAATAACCTCTTAATCTGCAAATGAATATTTTCTTAGGGGATTTAAGATTTCTTGTGTTCCAATACGCGAATGTTCGTCATTTCATTTGATCCTTGCTTCATCCTATAACAAATTGGTGTATGGGACTGCGCCGTTTACAAACGGTTCTGAACAAACGGGCCAAATTGTGTCACCTGTCTGTTAGTTTTAAGCAACGACTTCCGATCTGTTCAAAATGATATTTCTTACGCAGTATGCGTGTTTCCAATATGTGTAGCTATAAGCCAACATTTCATAAGTATGTAGCGACGGCCTTTATAATAATAATAATAATAATAATAATAATAATAATAATAATAATAATAATAATAATAGTAATAGTCATAGTAATAATAATAATATAAAAAAAAAAAAATAAAAAAAAAATAATAATAATAATAATAAATAATAATAATAATCGTTATCCTTTGAAAAAAAAATCTAGCAAATTCTCGGTTTGCCGAGTCTGAATTTTTCCCAATTAGATATGAAGATGACGTATGTCCTGATTATAACGGACACGAGCTTACGGAACCACAATGAAATGGTTTTTTTACTGCGCGGTCGTATATTGACCACCGTTTTGTGGACCACACAATTCATTCCTATGAAAGCAGACTAATGTGTTTAAGCGAGCGCTGTCAGTCTTCCGCTATGGCCAGGTATTATTGCACAGGGCATGGGTGTTTTCACAGTACTGAATAATGCCCATGTAACCTACACGCCCGCGTATGCTGAGCCCACACGCATTCTTAATAATATACATTTTTGGAGCAATCAGTATATGAAATGCGTTTGTTCAACCAGGCCAGATCTGGTGAATATCAATTCAAAAGGTCAGCCTCAGTTTCAAACACATACAAAAACAAATACGAAAGATGACATGCGGCGTATGAAAAAACACGCTGCTGAAAGTTATTGCGTTTTGCAGGTTTGAGAAACAAGTTCCTGAAAGTTATTGCTGCCGGTAATACAGTATTCTGAATGAACACAAAATCCACGCCACCCATCCCCGGAAGGTGTGGTGTGGCGGGTCTGAGGATTAAAATGTAACTGAATAGGGCCGAGTTAAATCTGAGACAAATTTATCTCCATTATCCAGCGGGTTGGCATGGTAACCGCCATGTGTAGAGTGTTAAATGTAGCAGGTGTTTGTTGACATTGGATGTTTACTGATTAGAGCGCGAGGTCCTGAAATTACGTATTCCAGCAGGGAAATCTGATAATTAGCCACGCAGTATTCGTGAGGTTAGGTAAATGTGTAGGCTATACAGCAAAGATTAGCTGAAAATCAGGCAGGGAATCATCCATTTATAGCTAAGCCCGCCCATTAATAACTAAGTCCCACCCACTCGTTAAGAGTGTTGGATTAAATTTATATATTGTCCTTATGTACACTGGGTCTGCTTTTCTCAGCCTGTTCCAGCAATTCTGATCATGTACTGTCGTCAGTCACCAAAGTACTGTCCTACATAAGTGTGCGTGCGTACGTTCGTGCGTGCGTGCGTGCGTGCGTGCGTGCGTACGTACGTGCGTGCGTGCGTGCGTGCGTGAGTGAGTGCGTGCGTGTGCGTGTGAGGGGTGGGGGGGGGGTGGCGGTCGGCGGTATAGCGATGATTTGTTTCGTTGGACCTTGCAGAGAAGAACGGGGCCATACAGTTACCATTAACCGGATCTCTGAAACAGATGCATATCCAGTTTCTATATATTGTATATATATATATATATACATGTACATATTATATCATATCATATTATACTATGTTCTATATTTTATCATGTGGACATATGCTGGATTTGTCAATAAATATTGATCGGTTTATATATATATGTATTTTTATTTTATTGACGCACTGGCAACGCGCGGCTTCAATTTCCATGTGCTAACTTAGCCGACAGTGCTGCACCCGTTAGTTTAATTTGTTGATCACCATCTCCCGGTCGGGGGATCGAACCGTCATCCTGCAACTCCGCATAGCATCAGCAACCAGGCATCTTTCCACTGGACCACCGCACCAAGACAAAGTCAAGGATTGGCCGACCAGTTTTCACATGTCTGATATACTGACACACTGACGATTCATATGGGACTATCTGTGGATGCATCTGTCACAATCAATCCTAGGCTTTTACGCCTATTGTACTCTGACTCCAGCACGGCTCTGGCAGTATATGTATTTTTATTTTATTGACGCACTGGCAACGCGCGGCTTCAATTTCCATGTGCTAACTTAGCCGACAGTGCTGCACCCGTTAGTTTAATTTGTTGATCACCATCTCCCGGTCGGGGGATCGAACCGTCATCCTGCAACTCCGCATAGCATCAGCAACCAGGCATCTTTCCACTGGACCACCGCACCAAGACAAAGTCAAGGATTGGCCGACCAGTTTTCACATGTCTGATATACTGACACACTGACGATTCATATGGGACTATCTGTGGATGCATCTGTCACAATCAATCCTAGGCTTTTACGCCTATTGTACTCTGACTCCAGCACGGCTCTGGCAGTATATGTATTTTTATTTTATTGACGCACTGGCAACGCGCGGCTTCAATTTCCATGTGCTAACTTAGCCGACAGTGCTGCACCCGTTAGTTTAATTTGTTGATCACCATCTCCCGGTCGGGGGATCGAACCGTCAGCCAGTGATGCACCCATTAGTTTAATTTGTTGATCACCATCTCCCGGTCGGGGGATCGAACCGCCATTCTGCAACTCCGCATAGCATCAGCAACCAGGCATCTTTCCACTGGACCACCGCACCAAGACTAATAAAGTCAAGGATTGGCCGACCAGTTTTCACATGTCTGATATACTGACACACTGACGATTCATATGGGACTATCTGTGGATGCACCCGCCACAATTCAATCCTAGGCTTTTACGCCCATTGTACTCTGACTCCAGCACGGCTCTGGCAGTATATGTATTTTTATTTTATTGACGCACTGGCAACGTGCGGATTCAATTTCCATGTGCTAACTTAGCCGAAAGTGATGCACCCATGTATGTATGTATTTTTATTTTATTGACGCACTGGCAACGTGCGGCTTCAATTTCCATGTGCTAACTTAGCCGACAGTGATGCACCCATTAGTTTAATTTGTTGATCACTATCTCGCGGTCGGGGGATCGAACCGCCATTCTGCAACTCCGCATAGCATCAGCAACAAGGCATCTTTCCACTGGACCACCGCACCAAGACTAAAAGTCAAGGATTGGCCGACCAGCTTTCACATGTCTGATATATTGACACACTGACGATTCATATGGGACTATCTGTGGATGCATCTGTCACAATCAATCCTAGGCTTTTACGGCTATTGTACTCTGACTCCAGCACGGCTCTGGCAGTATATGTATTTTTATTTTATTGACGCACTGGCAACGTGCGGCTTCAATTTCCATGTGCTAACTTAGCCGACAGTGATGCACCCATTAGTTTAATTTGTTGATCACCATCTCCCGGTCGGGGGATCGAACCGCCATTCGGCAACTCCGCATAGCATCAGCAACAAGGCATCTTTCCACTGGACCACGCACCAAGACTAAAAGTCAAGGATTGGCCGACCAGCTTTCACATGTCTGATATACTGACACACTGACGATTCATATGGGACTATCTGTGGATGCATCTGTCACAATCAATCCTAGGCTTTTACGCCTATTGTACTCTGACTCCAGCACGGCTCTGGCAGTATATGTATTTTTATTTTATTGACGCACTGGCAACGCGCGGCTTCAATTTCCATGTGCTAACTTAGCCGACAGTGCTGCACCCGTTAGTTTAATTTGTTGATCACCATCTCCCGGTCGGGGGATCGAACCGTCAGCCAGTGATGCACCCATTAGTTTAATTTGTTGATCACCATCTCCCGGTCGGGGGATCGAACCGCCATTCTGCAACTCCGCATAGCATCAGCAACCAGGCATCTTTCCACTGGACCACCGCACCAAGACTAATAAAGTCAAGGATTGGCCGACCAGTTTTCACATGTCTGATATACTGACACACTGACGATTCATATGGGACTATCTGTGGATGCACCCGCCACAATTCAATCCTAGGCTTTTACGCCCATTGTACTCTGACTCCAGCACGGCTCTGGCAGTATATGTATTTTTATTTTATTGACGCACTGGCAACGTGCGGATTCAATTTCCATGTGCTAACTTAGCCGAAAGTGATGCACCCATGTATGTATGTATTTTTATTTTATTGACGCACTGGCAACGTGCGGCTTCAATTTCCATGTGCTAACTTAGCCGACAGTGATGCACCCATTAGTTTAATTTGTTGATCACTATCTCGCGGTCGGGGGATCGAACCGCCATTCTGCAACTCCGCATAGCATCAGCAACAAGGCATCTTTCCACTGGACCACCGCACCAAGACTAAAAGTCAAGGATTGGCCGACCAGCTTTCACATGTCTGATATATTGACACACTGACGATTCATATGGGACTATCTGTGGATGCATCTGTCACAATCAATCCTAGGCTTTTACGGCTATTGTACTCTGACTCCAGCACGGCTCTGGCAGTATATGTATTTTTATTTTATTGACGCACTGGCAACGTGCGGCTTCAATTTCCATGTGCTAACTTAGCCGACAGTGATGCACCCATTAGTTTAATTTGTTGATCACCATCTCCCGGTCGGGGGATCGAACCGCCATTCGGCAACTCCGCATAGCATCAGCAACAAGGCATCTTTCCACTGGACCACGCACCAAGACTAAAAGTCAAGGATTGGCCGACCAGCTTTCACATGTCTGATATACTGACACACTGACGATTCATATGGGACTATCTGTGGATGCATCTGTCACAATCAATCCTAGGCTTTTACGCCTATTGTACTCTGACTCCAGCACGGCTCTGGCAGTATATGTATTTTTATTTTATTGACGCACTGGCAACGTGCGGCTTCAATTTCCATGTGCTAACTTAGCCGACAGTGATGCACCCATTAGTTTAATTTGTTGATCACCATCTCCCGGTCGGGGGATCGAACCGCCATTCTGCAACTCCGCATAGCATCAGCAACAAGGCATCTTTCCACTGGACCACCGCACCAAGACTAAAAGTCAAGGATTGGCCGACCAGCTTTCACATGTCTGATATACTGACACACTGACGATTCATATGGGACTATCTGTGGATGCATCTGTCACAATCAATCCTAGGCTTTTACGCCTATTGTACTCTGACTCCAGCACGGCTCTGGCAGTATATGTATTTTTATTGTATTGACGCACTGGCAACGTGCGGCTTCAATTTCCATGTGCTAACTTAGCCGACAGTGATGCACCCATTAGTTTAATTTGTTGATCACCATCTCCCGGTCGGGGGATCGAACCGCCATTCTGCAACTCCGCATAGCATCAGCAACAAGGCATCTTTCCACTGGACCACCGCACCAAGACTAAAAGTCAAGGATTGGCTGACCAGCTTTCACATGTCTGATATACTGACACACTGACGATTCATATGGGACTATCTGTGGATGCATCTGTCACAATCAATCCTAGGCTTTTACGCCTATTGTACTCTGACTCCAGCACGGCTCTGGCAGTATAAGTATTTTTATTTTATTAACGCACTGGCAACGTGCGGCTTCAGTTTCCATGTGCTAACTTAGCCGACAGTGATGCACCCATTAGTTTAATTTGTTGATCACCATCTCCCGGTCGGGGGGATCGAACCACCATTCTGCAACTCCGCATAGCATCAGCAACAAGGCATCTTTCCACTGGACCACCGCACCAAGACTAAAAGTCAAGGATTGGCCGACCAGCTTTCATATGTCTGATATACTGACACACTGACGATTCATATGGGACTATCTGTGGATGCATCTGTCACAATCAATCCTAGGCTTTTACGCCTATTGTACTCTGCCTCCAGCACGGCTCTGGCAGTATATGTATTTTTATTTTATTGACGCACTGGCAACTGACGCAGTGATGCACCCATGTATGTATTTTTATTTTATTGACGCACTGGCAACGTGCGGCTTCAATTTCCATGTGCTAACTTAGCCGACAGTGATGCACCCGTTAGTTTAATTTGTTGATCACCATATCCCGGTCGCGGGATGGAACCGCCATTCTGCAACTCCGCATAGCATCAGCAACCAGGCATCTTTCCACTGGACCACCGCACCAAGACTAAAAGTCAAGGATTGGCCGACCAGCTTTCACATGTCTGATATACTGACACACTGACGATTCATATGGGACTATCTGTGGATGCATCTGTCACAATCAATCCTAGGCTTTTACGCCTATTGTACTCTGACTCCAGCACGGCTCTGGCAGTATATGTATTTTTATTTTATTGACGCACTGGCAACGTGCGGCTTCAATTTCCATGTGCTAACTTAGCCGACAGTGATGCACCCGTTAGTTTAATTTGTTGATCACCATATCCCGGTCGCGGGATCGAACCGCCATTCTGCAACTCCGCATAGCATCAGCAACCAGGCATCTTTCCACTGGACCACCGCACCAAGACTAAAAGTCAAGGATTGGCCGACCAGCTTTCACATGTCTGATATACTGACACACTGACGATTCATATGGGACTATCTGTGGATGCATCTGTCACAATAAATCCTAGGCTTTTACGCCTATTGTACTCTGACTCCAGCACGGCTCTGGCAGTATATGTATTTTTATTTTATTGACGCACTGGCAACGTGCGGCTTCAATTTCCATGTGCTAACTTAGCCGACAGTGATGCACCCGCTAGTTTAATTTGTTGATCACCATATCCCGGTCGCGGGATCGAACCGCCATTCTGCAACTCCGCATAGCATCAGCAACCAGGCATCTTTCCACTGGACCACCGCACCAAGACTAAAAGTCAAGGATTGGCCGACCAGCTTTCACATGTCTGATATACTGACACACTGACGATTCATATGGGACTATCTGTGGATGCATCTGTCACAATCAATCCTAGGCTTTTACGCCTATTGTACTCTGACTCCAGCACGGCTCTGGCAGTATATGTATTTTTATTTTATTGACGCACTGGATATATATATATATATATATATATATATATATATATATATATATATATATATATATATATATATATATATATATATATATATATATATATATATATATATATATATATATATATATATATATATATATATATATATATATATATATATATATATATATATATATATATATATATATATATATATATATATATATATATATATATATATATATATATATATATATATATATATATATGTAAACCGATCAGTATTTATTGACAAATCCAGCATATATATATACGTTCTCTCCTGAGTCCCCATCTCACGGCAATTATACAAGTTAGCTGTTGAATATTTTAAAACTAATTTAACTGGGTGCTGTTGCTCAAATTAATTTCGAAATATTCAGTAGAATGTTTGTTAAATAGTAAATCCCTCAAAAACATACAATTCGTACACTTGACGGACCTTACAATGTTCATGCCGTGGCTAGATATGACACCGCGTATTGTGATGTATGCTTACATGTGACGTAATTGAGCGTAAGGTAATATGTTTGAGTGACAGATCGGATCCCTTCATTGTTAGTTCGGTCATTCGGTGATATTTTTATATCATATTCAAGGACTGGAAATATGTCGTGAACTAATGTATAGCCTATGTACATTCGGCACCTCATTGAGGTATTTCTGCACCAAAAATAATTATACGGACAACTAAAAGTAAACACAATCTTTGTGCATGTTATATACTGGATAGAACGTTTCACTTCCACATACCATGTTTATGTTTGTCGTAGGCTATTGACAGAATATTTAACACAAAATTGTAAAAGTCACTGATGATGAAAAGACTGACGATTTTTCATTTGGATTTTTTTAAATTTTCATTATCTTTTCAGTTATGAATGAGATTGAGAACAGATTTTATTTGCAAATTGCATACAAACACGTTGTACGATGGGCACAGAAGTAGATTGAAAGAGTGCCTAGGAAACAGCATTCAAACCGACAGATAACAAGCTCGGTTTATACAATAGCGCCTCAGGGGAGTATTCTCTGATGTGAAATGCCAACCGCGGAGGTTTCGCACGTGTCTGAAATAATGAACTCGTACATCGCGTTCACATTTACATGAATAATTAGAGACCCTCGTCAGTTTACGATATTAGCAGTAACCGCGTATTGAAGGAGAGGCCGGAGGGGTGGAGAGGGAGGGAGGGGCGGGCGGGGAGAGAGAGAGACAGGCGGAGAGAGAAAAATGGCGAGGGAGAGAGAGAGAGAGAGGAGGGAGGAGACGGAGGGGAGAGCGTATGGGGAGATGTTAAAAAACTGAATTTTACGAATACCCACACACAGTTTGTGTTGAAAGAATTACGTCCATGTACTGTTGAAAGAGCTTTAACGCTTCACACTCCAAGCGGACTAAAACGGATTCTGCATTAATATTGAGAAATGCGATTTGCTGAACTAGAGAAGACATTTTCAATTTATCACTGGAATGACTGGCTCGATAACCGATACAGTCATCGCAGTGATACATTTTCGAACATTATCTCTTGGTCTGTAGGCTACCGTAAATCGACATTTTCTATGAGAAAATTTAAGTTTTAAAATAAATTTGACGGTTAAAGGGTTTACAGCAAGCAAATACGTTCTGTTTATCTAAATGTGAAAGGTCGAGACTAGAATGTTTGTTCTCATGCATCTTTATTGACGTTAACCTTTAAGGCTCTATCAGCTCTCAGCTAATGCTTACACGCGCACACTGTCATGGCACGGAAACTAAAACATTGACGTGTATGACATGTTCTCCTAGTGTAGTAGTTCCTATTTTTGTAGCATTTTCTTAAGTAACACTAATACTACTACTTTTTTTTTTCTTTTTTTGGTTGAAAAACCGACGCTGACGCAGTCTGACAAACTTCACGGAGTGAATATTACACCAAAACCAAATATAAATAATGAGCATTAATACAATCTATAAATACATATGGCTTAGAAAGCATAGATACAAAACAATAGGCTGATACAGCTCTGGTAGCAAAACAAAACTTAACAAAGGCATTACTATTCAACCCAGGTGTAGTAGTAGACCCGTGTGGCGAGTGCAACTATCCAACAAATGAAAAGTGCCTCGTCAATCTATGACAAATAAGTCAATCATTGACGCCAGTGGGCTGATTCTTTAGAGATCAGCGGGCGTAGTAGCATTTGGGTAGTATAATACATATAGTCGCCAGAAAAATTACAGAAAAATAGATGGCGCTCTTGTTTACATTTTCAATTTACTTTATTGTAAGGTTTTGTAAATTACCATTCAATTCATGTGTGGTAGTAGCCCGTGTGGCGAGTGCAACTATTCAACAAATGAAAAGTGACTCATCAATCAATGACAAATAAGTCAATCCTTGACGCCAGTGGGCTGATTCTTTAAAGATCAGTGGGCGTAGTAGCATTTGGGTAGCATAACATATATAGTCAGCAGGAAAATTACAGAAAATAGATGAAAATAGATGGCGCTCTTGTTTACATTTTTGATTTACTTTGTTGTAAGGTTTTGTAAATTACCCGGGAACAAATAACCCTATAAAACCCTGTGCAAGTTTCTAAAATTACCTGGGATGATTTTATAATTCAATGGCAACTTACTTTATCGATTGATTATTAAATTACCCCAGTCTGTTTATTTGTTAACATGAATAATTAAACATAACAATATCAAAGTGCAGACTAAAATGAATTACAGGACACAGATTAATTAAAAGACACAGATAAATCAGCTGTAGTAATTAAATGATTTAAGCTAGTGCAGGCTCATTTATTTTTACAGTTCCCAACTCTATTGAAACTATGTTAGTTTTGCACCATATGTCCTAGAATACTTTTTCTTTACCATGCTGCTTTAATCTAAAATATTCGCAAGGAATATGATTCAGCAGCAATGAACGAAATATTGCCTTTATTGCTCTATTGTGATTGCCCATAGATGAATTTTTCGTCTGTGCACACCGATGTTTCCAAATGGCCCAAACACCTATGTTTAGCATTGTTATTAAAATAGTCCTTTCAGACTTTATGATATTTACACCGCTTGATCCAAATTCTCTAAATAAGGCTACATGCGTTTCTAGAACAATGGGCTTCGCTCCAAATTGTGCCAAGATTTGGCTGATATAGTCACAAAGTTGTGACGATATTGGACATTCCGCAAATAAATGCTTGATTGTTTCCTCGTCTGTTTGACATAAGTAACACCTATCAGAAGTCGTAATATTGCACTTGTATGTCAAGTGTCCCACCCATAGCCGTCGATGTAGTAATCGCCACAATAAATCACGTACCATATTTGGTATGTATGGAGAATGTAAGATTTTCCATACATTTTTCCAACTGGATGGTTCATAGCTTGAGTCATCCCATCTCCTAATTGCTATGGGAGGTGTTACTTGTTTTCGTCTCATAATGTGGTACCATTCCTTGGATCTCATCTTGTATTTTAATATCTCATCATCAAGAACTAATGCAGGTTGTGGAGTCAAACTATTATTATTTATATTTGGCAGACGAAATCATTCAATTGGTACAGCATGTTTTATTTTATTTAGCAACCGCTGGACATCTATATGCCTCATATGTGTTTTTCTAGCTACTTCTTGCATTGAAATCCATCTACGTGTTTGAGGGTGTATCATATCAGATAAATGTTGGATGCTATATTTTGCAAAGGACGGTAGATAAAGTACCACATTGTTATAACATATATTACTATTGCCCCACAATTGCTGTTCTAATACGTCCTTCCAGCACGTAGGTGGAGGCATGTATCTATCAAATATGTCTAACTCCTTAACTTGATCTTTAAACACATCTGGTATCATTTGGCTATTCGGAGGTGGCTTCTTTGAGGTAAAAACATGCTCCGCCAGAAATGGTTCTACAATTCTCTCCATGAGAGCTCGTGAAACACATGCCCACGTCTCATCTGATGTAATAAGATCATTCAATAATTTTAACCTTAAAGAAACACATTTCACTTTAATATCAATTAAATCAAGTCCTCCTTCTAACTTAGCATTATTGAGAACATGATGGGAAGCTAAATGATTCCTTTCTTCCCATATGAATGACAATATCAACTCATTAACCTCCCTTTCTACATGTTTTGGCATGTGTACAACAGATGCTGTATACCATAGCCCAGACAATACCAAATTGTTGACAACAAACACTCTACCAAAAATTGAAAGACGACGACGCTTCCAATTTGCTAATATTCTCTTAAGCTTAGATACTCGTTCATTCCAATTTAGTGTTGTATTCGGCTTCCTGCTAAAATAGATGCCTACAATCTTAATGGTACCATTAGACCAATTGATTTCAAGTGGCTGGTCATTCCGCTCTTTCCATGGCCCCAAAAATAATCCTTTGGATTTTCCTTCATTGATTTTCAAACCAGATGCATTTTGGAACTTTTCTAGTACGTGGTTTAAAATTGCAAAATCATTATTAGCAAACACAGTTGTGTCATCAGCATATTGTGACAGCTTAAGTGGTCTTTCTATGCCACGAATACATATGCCTTGAAAGTTATTATTTTGCCTCAATGCTATGCCAAGGGATTCCATCACAATAACAAATAATAATGGGAACACCCCTGTCTAACACCACGTTCTAAGACAATTTCTCTGGATAATTGATTGTTCACTAAATAGCTACTCTTGATATCCGTATATAAAATCTTAACCCATTTAATAAAGTTTGAGCCTAACCCAAACGATTGCAAAGAATTAAAAAGAAAATCCCATTCCACACGGTCAAATGCCTTTTCGTTGTCCAAGGCAATCACATCTGAAGGGATGTTATCCTTCTCAACCAATTGTATAAGGTCTCTTATTAACATGGTATTGGTTAAAATTGTCCTCCTAGGTGCAGCACATGTCTGCTCTGTTCCAATGATTTCTCCTAAAACACTACCTAGTTTCAATGTTAGAGCTCTGGATATTATTTTGTAGTCTACACATAGTAGAGAAATTGGTCTGTAATTCTGAATTAGACGTCTGTCATTTCGTTTATATATTAGCCTTACGTATGCCCTAGCCATAGTTGGTGGTAAATTGCCTTTCTAAAAAATTTCAGTGGCTAATTCTTCCATTATTGGACCTATAAGGTGGCAAAACGTTTGGTAAAATTCAACTGGAAGGCCATCACACCCCGGTGATTTTTCTAGTTTCATACCTTTAAGGGATTTAGTTAAATCTTCTAGTGTTAAGGGTTGATCACAAAATTCACTGCCTGTGTCTGACACCTTTTTGTCTATATTTGCTAACAAATCCAATTTTGTATCTTCATCAATTCCCTCTGACTTGTACAATGACTCATAGTAATTGCATACAATAGTACTCATTTCATTGTTGGTAAAGACGGTTGAACCATCCGCCATGTTTAATGAGCACATCACCTTATCTATTGCCCGTGCTTTTTCTGATGTGCAAAAATATCTGGTTGGCTTTTCCCCTTCTGCGTGCATCTGGGCTCTTGCTCTAATTTTTGCACCCTCAAACTCATATTGTTCTATATCTCTTATTTTACTTTTAATTTTAACCAGTAATTCATAATAATTATCTTCACCATTATCTACTTTAGCATTAATTTCCATCAGTGATCGATGAAGTGTTTTCTTGCGTTTGCGTATTTCCCGTGTTTTTCTAATAGCATACTTTCGGGAAACATACTTTAAATCCAGTTTTACATCCTCCCACCATTGCAATGTGCTCTTATATGATGCTTTCCTATTAATCCAATGTTGCCAACAACTCTCTATATTATTCTTAAAAAATTCTTCTCCCAACAGTGTGGTGTTTAATTTCCAAAACCCAACCACTTTTGTCACCACCCATTACTAGGTTTTCAGTGATGTTATCTAGTGCTGTTGTAGACATCTCAGTAAAATAAATTACGACGTAGTTGATGAGATGCAGGCGCATATATACACAGTAACGTGAAACGTGTTTGTTGTATATCTAGCGTGACTCTCACCCAGCGACCATTTGCACCTGATACTGAAGAGATTATATTTACATAGGCTGAACAACGAGGGAATATAACAATTGCTACGCCTGCACTATTATCTTGAGATAACGAATAGAATATTCTGGATCCAGAAATCCTTTCTAAATTATCGTATGACTCTTTCTGACTTCTGAATTTTGTTTCCTGTATCAAAGCAATGTCAATCTGCTCATTTTTTAGAGTCTCTAGTAAGTGACGTTGCTTTATGTCACTATTTAAGCCTCTACAATTGAGTGTGCAAATTATCATAAAAAGTAATAAAATGATGTGTATAACCGCCATTATTAAGCTAACTAGATTTTCGTTTATTCGACCCTCTCTTGGACCATTTACCTATTTTACTCACAAACGCTGCACTACTTAGCTAAACTTTTCCAAATGCTAATATTTTAATATATCTGAATCATGACGCAGATGCCAATATATAACCCCTTTTGCCGTCACATATGGAACTAACACCTCTCCTGCTCTGACCTGTACATGACCATTTCATCGGGCGATTTAGAACTCTGTGTTTGAATGGATATATCGGATTCAGCGACTGACATATTATCGTCTTCTATATCACTTTCCTCTATTTCTGATTCAGAACTCTCTCCATCTTTATGTCGCTTTGTTCCACTCAATCGATCCGAGACACCAATTACTTTCTCTATATTATTTAAATCGTCTAGATTGAGTGTACTCCGTGGAAAATCAACGTTAGTTTCAGTATCTTGCGACCTGAATTTTACTTGTCCTAAATTAAAACTCTCTTCCAGAGGGTATTGATCATCATCTTCAACTTGTGTGGAATTAGCCTCTCTGACATCAGACTTGGATTGACCTGTTACTGGAGTAAGACTTAGCCCCTCATCTAGAACCTCTATTTCATCGCCTGCAACCACAGCGATTTGATTCTTAATTTTTTCACCATGCTTCTCATTAACATGGACTTTAGCTACACTCTCAGCAACTACTGGTTCGATGACATTTTCTTTAGCAACTTGCTTCCCATTAACAAGGATTTCGGCTACAATCTCAGCAGCTACCGGTTCTATGACATTCTCTTTAGAGACAACTTGCTCTGCACTTTTATCAGCACCCTTTTTTACATATTTGTTCTGCGGGCATCGCCACTTAAAATGATCAGATGATCCACAAACTAGACATTTGCTTTTGTTACGGCAATCTGTTGCAAGATGTTCTGTGCTTAAGCAGATTCTACACTCTTTGATTTGCCCCCCCCCCCCCCCCCTGTACCATAATGGCACGATAAATCGACCATCTACCGTGACCTTACTTGGGAGAGGCTGTTCTACCTTTTCGAACCAAATTCTGCTGATGCCATTTTCTAAGGTTAGATCAAATGGATAGGTCTCGTGTTCTACTTTGTCTACTTTGCCATACTTGATCAATTCAGTGATAAACCGTTCATCTGGGATCTCTAACGGAACCTTCATCTTGACTAATAGACGATCAGAATCTATTTTCTCCACATTACACACCTCACCCTTCACGACAAGGACCTCGTCGAGCAACTTTTCCTTCACACTTTCATTAACTACGGTGACATTCCATACAGATTTGGAAACGTTAATGAGACCTTGAAGGACCCGTGGCCCTGCCCCAACTACATCCTTCAACTCATGATACACCTCAATTGTTGAAACACCCCAAGCCTTTGTCGTGATTTTAAGACCCAGGGTCCGCTTATAGGAGGTTGCCATGGTGTTTTAATAAAAGAGGAAACCCATACTACTACAATATATAAGGGGTAATACAAATATATAATACCAAGACGTCAGGGAAAGAGCTAAACACTAAAAAAATAGTGTCCCCTTTTGAAACCCTGACACCTACCAACAAATATACGAATAGATAGTACAGTCGTATATTTGTTAGTTTGAACCACTTTCTAAGTTGTTCACTAACACCTAACCGATTAAAGTGGTTTCCTAATGCATACTAACATATTACAGTCATATATTTGTTAGTCTGTTCGAGTTGACCGGGGACAGCCAACTGACTATAAAGATTTATATAATCAAAGTACAAGGCTTGCGCTTACAAATGACAAAGGAATAAAATCAACTCACTCAAGCGATCTTGCCAAACTATAATGCGCTAGCCAACGAACTATAGAAATAGCATACTGGCGCGGGAAGAAATGTATTGCATTGACCACAGTAAGAGGCGTCCTATTAAATGGCAGAATCCGCCAGCTAAGAGGTGTGCCTTTAGCAAATGGAGACACAAAATCCGCTCCAACCAAGACAAGAATTTACAAATTAAACAAATACTAATACGAAATATATGTATAAAATTTATCTACAAAATCGCGCTAGAAACTAGCAAATTCGGGCAGCAATTGCAGAGCTAAATAAATGCGTGCGTTCACTTCGACTACTACTACTACTACTACTACTACTACTACTACTACTACTACTACTACTACTACTACTACTACTACTACTACTACTACTACTACTACTACTACTACTGTTGTTGCTGCTGCTGCTGCTACTGCTACTACTACTACTACTACTACTACTACTACTACTACTACTACTACTACTACTACTACTACTACTACTTCTGCTACTACTACTACTACTACTACTACTACTACTACTACTACTACTACTACTACTACTACTACTACTACTTCTGCCACTACTGTTGCTACCACCACTACTACTACTGCTGTTGCTGCTACTACAACTACTACTACTACTACTACTACTACTACTACTACTACTACTACTACTACTACTACTACTACTACTTCTGCCACTACTGCTGCTACCACCACTACTACTACTTCTGTTGCTGCTACTACTACTACTACTACTACTACTGCTGCTGCTGCTGCTGCTGCTGGTGTTGCTGCTACTGCTGCTACTACTACTACTACTACTACTACTACTACTACTACTACTACTACTACTACTACTACTACTACTACTACTACTACTACTACTACTACTACTACTACTACTACTACTACTACTACTAATAATAATAATAATAATAATAATAATACTACTACTACTACTACTACCTCTACTTCTACTACTACTACTACTACTACTACTACTACTACTACTACTACTACTACTACTACTACTACTGCTGCTGCTGCTGCTGCTGCTACTGCTACGGCTACGGCTACAGAAGACTTAAGATATATGCAGAAAAGAGGGAAATCAGAATCACAGGCAAATTTTAGAAAGGGAACACATGTAGACAGTATATTTTCTCTGTACCTAATAAATGAGTTGTTACGTCTACAAAAGAAAAAATCCTTTTGCTGCTTTATAGATTTTAAACAAGCATCTGATACTGTATAGCGTCATGGTCTCTGGACCAAGCTTCTAAGAAGTAACATATCAGGCAAATGTTTCAACGTAATTAAAAATATGTATAAATCAATCAAATCATTTGTGTCATAACAAATCAGAATCAGATTATTCTTGGTGCAAAGTTGGTGTACGACAGGGAGAAAACCTTTCACCGTTCTTATTCTCTGTATTTTTTAATGATCTAGAACAATATCTGCAAGAACATTCCATCTCTGGTCTGTCATAACTAACTGAAGTTGCCTATGAAAACCTCAGTTTGTGTCTATACCTTGTAATCCTTCTCTATGCAGATGCCATCGTAATTATGTCAGATTTAGCACAATCACATCAAACAACATTAGATGTGTTTTATGACTATTGCCTAAGATGGCAACCAAGAGTAAATTACTCAAAAACTAAAATAATGATACTCTCTAGACAACAACAAGACAGACATTTAGAATTTTATATGGGAGGCCAAAACATTGAGATTACTGATGAATTCCTCTACTTAGGTGTTATCTGTAAAAATAACCGTAGTCGCAAAAGAAATCTAAATCAAGGAAGAAAAGCAATGTATGCATTAATTAAAAAGATAAATGAAGATGATATACCTTTTTGATCTACAATGTAAACTTTTTTAAATGATGGTCATCCCTGTACTAATATATGCCTCAGAGGTATGGGGCTTTGAGAACACAAAATTATTAGAAAACTCTTAAATACTATTCTACAAAACTATGTTGAAAATGAAAAGGGGTCCTCCGAATGTCACAGTTTATGGTGAGACTGCCACCTACCCGCTAGATATTTTAATCAAGTGCAATATGATTAGGTTCTGGATAGACATTATAAACTCAGGATATAGCCAATTATCATCCATGTTATACTTCATTGCCTTAGACTACACAAGACAAAATAATTATAAGATAAAATGGATGGAATATATAGAAAATATCTTAATAACAACAGGAAACATACATATCTTAGATGCGGAAACTATCAACACAAAAACAGGCAATGAAGCAGATTAAGAAAACCTTACAGACTCAATTCGAAAACAACTGGATACATGAAATACACACATCATCTAGGTTAACATTTTATGCAAAAATAAAGAACAATGAACAATTTGAGCCAAATCTAACAGTACTGACATATAAGGAAGCCTTTACACTGTGCCACTTTAGAACTTTAAATCACCAACTAGGCATTGAAACTCAAAGATGATCTGGAATAGAGAGCTGAGAGACTATGCGAAAGATGTAATGCTGTCGAAGATGAGAATCACTTCTTATTTTACTGTTAAAATCTTAACACTGAACGGCAAAAATACATTCCAAATTATTATGCGGTAAACATCAATGATGAAAAGACAAATGGGATAGTATCCAAATGCAATAAACCTGTTTTGATTAAATTATGCAAATATATTAAATTATCGAAGAAGATGAACGTGTGACGTGTGATGAACGATGACCCCTTACACCTTTATACATTTAATGCTAATCCCATCTCACATATTGTATTGCACCAATAGATTGTGGCTTATATATTCCATAGCATTCATATCATGCCACTTTCACTTGTCTGTAGCAGAATTATCTGGTGTGTAATATCGCATACATGTTGAACAGCGATCGCCACCATTTTGCCTCATCTAGCGATAATGTGTGACGTCATGCAAGTGCCAATGCATTGCATTTTTTATTATGTAATGATAGTCTTGCTGAATATTTTGGAACTGAGTTGACTCCTGGCCAAATTAGTTTTAGAATATTCAACAGCTTACCTGTAAGGTTGCTTTTATACCACATTGTCTAGCTATAGATGTCACCCTATGACTGAGTGCATATACCAAGACAGACACGCTTGTTTGGTGGGGTTTTTTTTTGGGGGGGGGCAGGGTTTGATGGTTAAAAAGTAAATCATGACAGCCATCCTAGGCTGTAGAAATGTATCACCATTTAGCTACTCAAGCTTGAATATCTTTTCTTAGCGGCACGAGAAAAAGTTGAAAATACATGCATAGTTTATGAGTGGCCTATTAGATCATCTGTATAGATATCATGAGATCAGGTTAGTTATCGTTTAATATATCCATAGATCCACTAAGGTGTAAGAATATGGTGTTGAGTATATTGGGACTAGACTGACTGGGGATAATTGTTGCATAAGACAGCATCAACATCAGACTGGTTCGAATATATTCGGCAGCTTATCTGATCACAATTTTGGAACACAAATGCAAAGATAACAGTGTTCTAAGGAGAAATGTATATTCCATGTAAACGATTTTAAAAATATTACTCCACCGCCACTATATAATGTAAATAGATTTACCTCCATATGCTATTGTATAGCCTGGAAGAAATAAAAAGAACTTGAACTTCTACTGCTACTGGTACTGCTACTGCTACTGCTACTGCTACTGCTACTGCTACTGCTACTGCTACTACTACTACTACTACTACTACTACTACTACTACTACTACTACTACTACTACTGCTACTGCTACTTACTACTACTACTACTACTACTACTACTACTACTACTACTACTACTACTACTGCTACTACTACTACTACTACTACTACTACTACAACTACTACTACTACTACTACTACTGCTACTACTACTACTACTACTACTACTACTACTACTACTACTACTGCTACTGCTACTACTACTACTACTACTACTACTACTACTACTACTACTACTACTACTACTACTACTACTGCTACTACTACTACTACTACTACTACTACTACTACTACAACCACCACCACCACGACGTTGTTGCTGTAAGGTTTGTAGTAGAGTTAAGAAAAATAAGAAAATCAATTAAGAGAAGGTTAAGTTATATACACAAGTAAATATAAGTATGGTCTACATGTTAATTAAGCTTTGTTGGTATTACGCCATATACTGTATTCTTTACCTAATGGGAGCGTGGCATCATTACATGGCATGACATGTGAAGCGGTATTAAGATTATAGCTTACTATCTAGTGCCCACACCTTACTAACTAGCTATTAAGATCTGCCTTAAAGATAATGACACCCCCCCCCCCCCCCCCTCAGCTAACCCCCTCCCTCCGCTACCATATGTATCTCAGGTAAGTAAGTAAGTCTCTTTGGTATTATTATCTGAGTTGACTAAATTGAGGTTTCTATTGTGAATGAATGTGTCGCCTGAGGACAAACATAGGCCTAATCCCTCTACCCTTTTAATTAGCACAGCCCACAGAAAATACGTTCAATAAAATATAAGATACGTTATGCTGAATAGCTTGAACTGACTTGAAATTGGAGTTAGTTTTGTCAAATTTGTTTCAGTTACTCATGCGTGAATGAATCTAGTTGCCGCATTATAACAATAACGCCCCCCCCCCTTTCCCGCCCCCACCCCCATTGAACGTGATTATCGTGAACCGGATAAACCACGTTGTCCACTACTGGTCACGTATCTTGACCACCATACTGCTGTGTCTTTCTTACTACCGCAGCTTCAGTTTCCCTGAAACATGGTTTCGAGCGAGTTATGCTTAAACATGAAATATGCAGAAAATGAAAGAAAATATTGGGTTCAGAAATCTGTGCATGTTAAGCTAGCTAGGCCTTTATACATCGCGCAATCGTCATGCAGTAAATGTTCCCTGTTTAAACATGTGAAGGGTAGAAATAGATGATTGATCAATATTTACTGTATTTTATCTCGGTGTATGTAAGCTGTTTGGCGCCTTATGTGATCCGCGTTGGCGGGACAACATGCTTCAGTTCATTGAAATGTAGATTGAGTAAGCTGAAACTTAAAGCACACTTTAATTTGACATAAAGAATGAAATCCTTGCCTTTCAGCGTCTTTAAACAACATTAATTTACTGACAAAAGGATATTCAATAAAGCAGTGAGTATGACAGATGTGTTCTGACACCTCTAGGTGTTTCGCACACCCCTTCGCCACTCCTCACTTTGACTTAGCTTTCAAACGACAGAATAACCGCAATCGTCAATTGTGACTGCAATATGAAATATGGAACCGATGAGGCCGCAGTGTGTGTGTGACGGCGTGGCATAGGCGTAGGAACAGGGGGTAGGGGCAGAGGGGTGGGGAAAGTTAGCTCTCTCGCTCACATACAACTATTAACTTTCGCTCCAACAAATGGGGGGTGGAGAAAGGGCCGGCGTCTTTGTATGCCACAGCCTTTGTACCCAATACAGTCCGAATTTCTAGACAAAATGATTAGCAATGGCGAAGTACGAAACGGTGGCTTATTTTGAAGTGAATTAGCTAAACGACATTGCTTCCTAGGCAGCAGCAACATTCATGTAATGATGTATCGTTGTTATTTCCATGTATCATCGTGATCATAGGTAATAGAATGAAAGAGGTTCTAAATTAGCCACCGATTCCTCGGGCTCTTCAGACTCACTCATTTTTGCTCTCAGTTGACCAAGAGATTAAAAACTGACCCGCTGTTTTCTCTTCCGCTTCACGAAATTTGATTTCCTCGAGCTGTCGTCCATTCATGCGAATGGACATTGAATGATTAAATCTGGCTGGACATTTCCACTACACATCGCCCTCACACCCCATCCGACTCATGGGAGGCGGTGGACATTAATTATTGCAACAGTCGAGCCGAGCGAAGGTATGGCGGAGGGGGTTGTGGCGGTGGGCGGGTGGGGGCTGGGGGGGGGGGGGGTGTTGGCTACGTTCGTTCTTAAGTCATCTCTTATACTTGAAAAAGCTGACCAGTAATGGAATATTGGCCAGTGGCTTGTCACGTGTCGTTTGCAAACGAACGTGGTCACGACTGGATAGTGCATATTAAAGATTTTGGCATGATGTGAAATTAACGGCACAGTTTGTTAAAGTGCTAAAAGTTGATAATTATTTAATCAGGGCTGAGTGGCTGCTGCTGCTGGTGGTGGTGGAGGGTGGGGGGGGGAGGAGGGGGCGAGGCGGAGGGAGGGGGGGTGATCGGTGTAGAGTTTTTAGGCTTGTAGCAATATCGCGTCCCGGACGTACAGTGGTACAAACTAAGCTAGAGATTGGTCATAATTATAATATGCATATTTGTCCATCTAAACGCCAAACAAGCACCACTAAACAATGGCGTGTAAGGTCTGGACAATGATTGTGTAATGGAAAGACCCATTTCTGAAAACGTCACGCCCATTTCTAGCTATGCCACTCCTATTTCTAGCTAGACTAGCTAGGAAAGGATTGTGTAATGGAAAGACCCATTTCTAACAACGCCACGCCCATTTCTAGCTATGCCCCTCCCATCTCTAGCTAGGCGCCGTCTACTCTTTACACATGTTGAAATCCTGAATTCCCAGGTTCCGAAATTCATGGTAATTATATAAGAAGGCTTTTAAATATTTGGAAACTAATTTTCCAAGGGCTGTCCGGATCCTATGGTAACAACTGCTTCCAGTCGGCCGTGACATTAGTTTCAATATGTGCAATAGAATGTATATTAAATTGTAAATACATCAAAGGCTTGCAAAGGACCTTTCCAAGTTTATCCATCCATCATATGACGTCATATGACTTCATAATCAACTACGTGACGTGTAGGATGACGTCGTAATCATGACGTCAGGAATGACTCGATATAGTCCGTCTTTAACGCTTAATACTCGGCCTAATTTGACTAATTTGACTGGACGCTGTTGCTGCCTGTATAGTTTTCTGGAAATTAATAATCAGAGAGTTTTGAGATCGATCGATCCCAACACGGACGAGGTATGGGTGGAGCTTAGATAGAGATGGGCGGGGCATAGCTAAAACTGGAAAGGTCCAT